>OZ030018.1:53527386-53732386 GCA_964023405.1 Apodemus agrarius
GCCAAAGGGCAGAGAACAGGTGTCTATGAAGTGCTCATTCCTAAGACAAACATACACATCATAGTCACCCCCACATACACACACGCTTGCATTCTAGATGGAAGACAGGCACACAAGTCACCATACCTTGTTGAGGCTATTGATGATAATGTCTCGCAGAGGAGAGGGAGAGTCAGTTGTCCTTAAGGAAGTAGTGGATGACCTCAGACCCATGAGGCAGAACAGTAAGTTCTATTACCCACAGTAATAGAACTTACTGTGTCACAAAAGAAATAAAAACTGAGAAAAAGAGAGAAGAATCATGAGGTTAGGAGAGAAACATTGGGGGGGGGCAGGAATTGGGAGAGTTAGAGGGCAGAATTTGGAAGTGGATATGACTGAAATGCATTGTGTGTATCTATTCTTTTAGATAAAAATATTACATGAAACTCCCCAGGAGCATTCACACACACACACACACACACACACACACACACACACACACACACACACACACACACACACACACACAAGCGTCTTGGACATATTTTAGGAAAGTTGACTGTTAAAGTGCAATCTGTGAAGTATCTATCCAAAGTGTGTGTGTGTGTGTGTGTGTGTGTGTGTGTGTGTGTGGTTGTTGTATTATGGTTAAAAGAGCCAAGCTAGATGATATATTCCTCTAGGTTCCTGAACTTCTATTCTCATATTTTTTAAGCTTGTGAAGATGATGCCCACATCAGGTCTATACAACTACCAAAAAGCCCTTTTTATAAAAAATGTTATGCCATATACCTTGCTATCAAATTTTCACATAATGAACAGTTTGGCTTCAGTAGCATCCATAAAAGCTACCGGTTATCACTGAGTGTAGCACCTGACTTCAGTAGCACCCAGAAAGTCTATTGTCTACCATTCTGTGTACTCTGTTGCTTACCATTTCTTAGGCAAAGTAAAGTAGAAAATCATTGTCCAGGAATTTGGTCCCAAGAAAATGGTTCAGTGTGTGAAGTTTTGAATTTTTTTTTTTTCCTGGAAGTGCTGCAATATTGTGTCTGGGCCAGAAGGCAGCTTCGAGCTAAAAGGAACATCTTGGCAAAATAATGGTCTCCTCTTGATTCCGGATAAAAATGCTTCTTTCTTCTCGATAATGTTAAGTCTTAATTTTATGTATACATATTAAGGTCATAGATCTTATTTATAGAAAGAGGCGAAACTTAATGAAATGAGAAGTATGGAAAGGAAGGAAGCAGTTCCCGAGCACAGACTACCAGTCAACACAGTAAGAAATTCCAGGGAGGTGTTGGTGTTGAGATATGAGCATGTCTCTGCATCTGACCTAACCTCATTACCTTGCTTTATTACGTGGGCTACAACAAATACCCGCAATAACTTCAGAGAGATTGTAACTCGGAAGAAAAGTCTAACAATACTTATGATTGTCACTGATAACAAACCAATACATTTCTTTACCATTTGAAAAAATAAATCTATGGACAGAGTAGGAAGATTTAACATGTAATCTGTGATGCACTGCAAAGAAGGCCAAAGTTGCTGGCTGAAGGAAATAGCTCCTCAATTGAAGCATTGTATCTAAAGTCTACGATGTCTGTTTTATTTATATTGGACTACTAGGATTGCTTTTTGTTCAGTCTCATTGGATTTGGAACTTTGAACATCAATATTTCTGCCTCGGAGATAAAGGTAGATGGTTATGATAATACCATGGACAGAGGCACAGCATCATCTGCCCTTGCCCCAGGAGATCGCCATCTCTAATAGAAAAAAAATGAAACACAAGCCAAAACAAAAGTGTAAGACTTTCAATAATAGCAGTGAGGCAAAATATACATATCTCTTCTTATTCTCGAAATAATAATAATTATTACCTATGTCTTAGTTACTCAGGTACTGATGGAGTCTATCACATTTTGGGATGGGTACGTTCTCAGTAAACAAGGTATTAGGAGTGATGTAATAGGGGTTTCAGACTATCATGAAAGACACAGAATAAGATGAAACGGCCATTTGGAGCAGGTGAGGTGGAGGGAGGTTCAGCATGGCACAGGGTTATTTTATAGAAGAATAGAAAGATAGTTCATCAAGAGTTCACCTGTCCTTACAGAAAGCCATTCATTATCTCAGCTGTATATCACATAAAAACAGACCATATAAAGTTACCATTGTCTTATTTCACATTTCTCAAGAAAATTTCACAACCACGCCTTTAATTAGTGTGAGCACAACTTACAAAGTGCTACTAGATTATCTAGAGCTTTGAGGAAATCTCAGCCACTGAAATATGCAGTAATTAATTTCATTTGTGAATTAGGGTATGTGTCCCAACATCATCTGTATTCTCCATTGATTAGAAATAAGAACATGGAGACCTTTTGAATAAGCAGAGAGTTATCTGCATTATCTGCTCATTCGAATCCCCCCTCCCCACTCTTCTGTTTGGGTTTCTTACTCAGGGACAAGAGACTTTTTTCACAGCTGCATTTCCCACTTTGCTTAGATAAGAAATTAGTATTTCATCACCCATTGTCCAGAACAGCTGCTCTGATTTTTCATAACAGCTTAATGGGGCTCATTAGCCATAAATATAAGATGAGGAAACTGGATTTGTTGGCCAGAACTCCCGTCACTCAGTACACAGACTTCTGCAAACTATGCATTATCCGTGGCTCCCTTCACTCAGAGGAAAGGGATTTGAAGGCAGATGAGCTAAGGGAAGTGAGTTTGGTTTGGTATTGTAAAGGAGCTAATGAACAAAAAGTACAGCTGCTGCGCTGTTCAAGGCATGTGCCTGGAGATCTAGAAGACAGAGCGGAGAACATGTCCATTCAGGGTGCAGGGTTGCTCCCATCATGATGAAAAGAAGTAAAATGTAATGGTGCTTGGTGAGCCGCTGTTAGGGTGTGGGCCATTGTTGGGATGCCACTTGCTAGTGAGAAGAAAACTGTGCTTATTGCTTCTTTGTCCCTGCCCTGGGTATCTGAGAACATTTGATTTTACTATTGACTAACAAGTATTGATCTCCTAATTTTTTATGTCCCTTTGTGGATCTATTAGGATCCTAGGAGTTGGGGGATGGGGGGAGAGGAAGGTGGGTAAATACTCCACAAAAGAAGAAGGAAATAGCCCATGAGAAGATCTGAACTTCTAGGAACAATATGCTAGTTTTCTACATTCCAAAGGTTTTTTTTCTCATAGTTTATAAGTGCTCCCCTGCCCCCATCTCACAGAATAGTTTAAGAGAGCTGTGATCACATCTACCACATTGTCATTTCAAGTCCCCTCCCTCCACCACGGTTGAATTGCACCTTCCCACGCTCCAATGTTTTCTGCACATTTGCTTAGTGACTTAAATAATGAATGATGCATGATTGCATGATTTAAGATGACAATTATTCTTTGAGTGCAAATCTCAAGAATAAGGGTGATAATTATCCACAAGAAAAGCTGCAGCAGAATACCCTGGTGGAACGATGGTCCTTTCGTGCCATTTTCCTTCTCTCTGCGTCTTTGTTGGTGTGTTTTATTTCACATTTTTCAGAATCTCAACTCCTTTGCTTCATTGTTAACCTTAAAAAAAATCACACAAAGGCATAAACTCTGAACGTTCCCTCTCATTTTTTTTAAATGTAGGTACTTTTAAAAAAAGGTAGGCAAGGAGATTTAGTCTCAAGGTAAATTTCGAGGAAATTGGAAAACCTCCTAAAACTATTGGATTATGAGTTAATTTCAAGATTATAGCTTATTTAGGCTTGGGGCTGTAAAGCTCATTGCCCTGGTGCTTGCCCAGCTCAGTGAGGCCCAAGAATTGATTCTCAGAAGTAGAGAAAAATGTTTTATTCTAATGGTTTAATATTAAATAATGCAATGGTACATAGAGAAAATATTTTACTTAAACGTAGCTTTTTCAGTGAGTATTTGATGAACTCTGAACTCTATTCTGTATAGAAGTCTTCTTTGGTAGATGCCATGCAGGAGAACCTTCTGAAGAGCCCAGAGCAGGCTTTGATTGAACACCCCATGAACATCTTCCCCAAGTGTCTTTACACTCAGTGGGGTCAGCAACAGAGCTGAAATTCCATGCTTTTTATTTTTTCGTAGAAATTCTCTGCAGTGAGGTAGAGTCTCTTGCCAAGTTGGAGAGCTGAGTATGTTTGTTTGTGGAAAACATGATGGGAAATAGGTCCTTCCAAGAAGAAATTTTCTATACCCCTTCCTGTTAAACAGAGGTATGCTATTCTTCAAAATGATCCTAACTGCCCTTTTCAGTTTCTTCCTCCCCCCATCTTCTCTCCCTTCTTCCCACTACCTCCCCCTCTCTTCCATCCTCCCTCTTTCCTTATATTTTCTGTCTCTCACCACCTGCTCCCTCTGAACTTCCTTTATACAACATAGTGTATTTCCTTTAATCAGTATGGGGCATCCTGAACCTAGGTGAAACCAAACCCTGGCTTCATGCCCAGATGTCACTTTCTGAAGTGACAAGCTCTGGTAATAGGAAGGCTTGCAATTATCCAGATCATTGCTTTGACCTGATGCAAAGTCAAGCAGCCCACAATCTAGGAGTAGGAAGGCTTAATTTCTGTAGCTTGCTGAGCATTATGAAAGCATTGGAAGGGTCTGACCTGCCTGCTGCCCTGGCCAGCCACTTTGCTCATCTTCAATTGAGGCCAGGGATGAACAGTGCAGCTCATTTGCGCTTCCCCTAGTGAACTCCTGTCTTGGAAAGAAAGAATTAATGGCCTTATTACCTGTGTTCTTTCTTCAGCACAACCCACCTGAAAATGACTCGCATAAAGGGAAAGGAAGGAGCCTCTAAATGCAAAACTGTATTCTAAATATCTGATTATCACCTACACCTTTTGTGTCTTAGCTCTGGCGGCTTTTAAAAAAAGGCACTTTCCCATCTTGCTTTCAAACAAAAAATCTCTCCATTTGGGATAGCTTAGCGTATGATTTATGAAGAATAGACTTGCAAAGTTGCTTTAAAAAAAACCACATTGTGGTTTTCTAATCACTTTCAAGAAAATGAGGGCAGGAACTTCAATTTATATGAATGTTTGTCACAAAGATGAGTCAAAGGCACCAAGCTGTAATTGAACCTCTTATTACCGTTCACTTTGACTCTCTCAATTCAGCTTGTCTTGTGGCATCTCTCTCTCTCTCTTTTTTAAGCCTTGGGGAATTAGAAATGTAAATTAGATGTAAAAATAGGGAGGAGGAGGCCTCCTTTGGGATGCTCCACATTTCTGGACTCCATAGTCATAAGGGGTGGAGGAAGTCTGGGAGTTAGGAGAAGGGGATGAAAGGCACAAAAGAGGAGCAGCCTTCAGCAGGTTGCAAAGTCTTAGGAAATCAACATGTGAAATGCTTTCAGCTTTAAGATTTACTTGTGGGTTATTCATGACCCATCGCATCCATTCATATTTATTTCGTGAATCTCCTGCTTCTAAGGAAGAGTTTTTAAATGGAAATGTCTAATATAATTGGCTCTGTCTTTCTGCATAGCCTACTTTTTCTCTTGCTCAGTGTCTTGAGAGCACAGAGAGCCATACTTAGACTATGTGACTGGTTGGGCTGAGTGGCTCATCTCAAGTAGTCAGCATAGTTGTCTCTCTTCAGCCCTTCTTTGGAGACTGACTAGAACGTTCTCAGGAAGACATTGTCCTCTTTTTTGCTGATGTCTTCATTCTGTACCTTTTGCCATTGCTCAAGATAATGCCAATCAAACATTTGAAAGGTGACTTGGGTTGATAGAATTTGGTATTATAGTGTCCACCACCCCAATAGGAACTCTGTGTTCTTTATTTCAATTCTGTGTTGCTGTGTTCATGAAGTGACTTTGTGGTGAAACAGGTGAGACATGAGGCCGTTAATATTAGTAACTATATTCAGAGCCTCTCCTAAGCATGGATGGTTTAGACCAGGTATCTTTAATTACAACCACAATGACCTTATTTCCAAATAGAATCACATGCGGTATGTCCCAAGGGAAATAAAATATGGATGGCATTGTACAAATATAATAATAAGGAATGTAATGGAAGGAATGAAGAAACCTGCAGATATTAATACTAGTACCTTTATTATAAACCTTTTGTCACACATATACCAGGCTACACTGAGTGATTTGAATTTCAGAGTTGGAAAGTACAGTGCATTTTAAAATTAGCTAAATTCTTTGACACTCCATCCATTGAGAACAGAATTCTTTGGTTCCCATCACCTGAGTAAGGAGAGATTTTTTTAATTCTTTGACCTTTGGAGTATAGCATTGTTGATGCTGAGTGACTACTGAGGTGGGCCCTTAAAAACTGGGGTGTGTGTTTTGTGTTTAAAACAGTCTACTTTAGAGTTGTCTGCCGACCCCAGGGCTTCCATGTTTGAAGGTTGATCAAATGCTAAGCTCAGCTTGGCCATCCATTGAGATGTGGTCATGAATGAGTCTCCAGAAAATTTCAGTCCCAACCATGACAGAAGATACCCAGTCCTTGAGTTTTCTCAGCTGAGATTCGCAACATCATGGAATACAAACTACCCATCCCTGTTGCTGACTATTGTACTCATTAATTCATACAATTCATACACAGAAGAAAATGGTTGATATTTTAACCCATACATACCACTTATAATTAGAATGAAGTAAGCAAATAAACAGATATTGGTTTACAACTGTTCTGCAGAGAACTGTGCATCTATGTCAGAACAGCTTTATTTCAATAAGGATAGAACCTCTTCAGGAGCATAGTGACAAATACTGACCTGGTATAAGGAAGATGTTCAACACAAGAGTGACCCATGTGGCTTGTTCCCTGCCAACTTAAAATTTAATTGGAGCTGTTCCATGGCCCTGAAAAAGAACTTATTTTAAATGAAGCTTAAAACTGAGTCTTAAATACTGTGTCCTTCAAAAGAAATGACATGTTTCATGTATGCAAAAAATTAAGAAACATACACACCTTCAACCAAATAGTCCCTAGAAAGAAAGCAGAGAACAAGTATGTACACATGCACATAAACAGTAACAGTAACAAATAGAAGGTGGTCAATGGAAGACACAACATGTTGGGAGAGAAAGGTATCTGGACTGGTGGGTATTCAAAGGCAGACAGACATAAATAGCAAAGGAGACAGCAGTGACTACATATCTGCAGGACTGAGTGTGATGACAAAAGCTTTGACTCAAGGGAGGTTAGTCCTGTAGCACTGATGTAGACCATAGCCTATCTATAAAAAAATACAACTGAAGGACTGTTCTGGTAACTAGTACATGAAGGTCGAAGACTACCTCCTGTGGTAGCTGTAGAAGAAACATTTACATTCACCAGAGCTGAGAAATGTGGATATGGAGGAGGGACTGGAATAAATAACTTAAGATGGAGCAGTTGTGAGAAAACCCAAAGGCAGAAGACTACATGTGGCTTCCTAAGGTTGCATTAAAGTTTCTGCTAGTTTTGAAGCATTCTCAAAAAAGTGTATATATATACTCATTTAATGGAAAATAGGCAAGATTATGAGAGACAAGGGTCTCAGGTGATGATTCCCTTGAGTTTTACAGCTATACTTTTTTCTTCCAAATAGTTTTTCTCCAATTTTGCTTGTCTTTATGTTTGAGCACAGAGAGTGGCGATGTGAGGTACTGTCTTGTCTCCTGTTGGAACAAATTCCTGCGATGTTTCCCCTGGTCATGCAGCTGCTGGGTTTCCCTGGCCACCTTCACAACAGCAGAGCCTCCGAGGACAGCTTGTGATCTGCCTTCCTACCATCACATTGGTTGGTGACCCAGAGGTGAGGCCCAGCCAGTGTATCAGCAAGATGGAACAAATAAAAAAAAACACCTTTTGATTAAACCAGGGTGGAAAATTGAAAATGTTCACCTTAACTGCTTTTTCATGCTTGACACACTTCAGGAGCTATTCTTCCTGACAATATAATCATGGTTAGGGGTGAGCTTAGCACTTGTTTTGCTTGCTTTATTATGAAGATGTTGCATTTTCTAAATGAATGATTCCCGAGAATAACCTTTTGGGATGGCACTGTCATTTCTCTGAAAGAGCTAGAATGGCCTTCTACTTCATGATCTACTCCTCTGCACCCTACAAACGTCTTGCCATATCAGAGAACATAATTAATGCATAGAACAGATGCTTTCCAAGGTAGAGGTACAAAGTATGGGCTCCATGTAGGAAGGAAGAACAGAGAGAGGCAACTAATCAGAGGGGAACACTTCTCCATTTTCAATTTTCCACCCTGGTTTAATCAAAAGGTGTTTTTTTTTTATTTGTTCCATCTTGCTGATACACTGGCTGGGCCTCACCTCTGGGTCACTGACCAACGTGATGGTAGGAAGGCAGATCATACTTCACTTTGCTTTGGCTAAGACATTTGGAAAGAACTGCCTCAATCACCTATAATTCACTTCTCAAGGGAATTCGGCCTTACTTTTGATACAGAAGGAAAGAAACGCATTTCTTTTTATAGTATTAAGGCCTTGTAGTAAAGTTCTACAACTGAAAAAAAATTAAGAAAGCTGCTCATTTCGAGAGAACAGAATGAATGCTGAACTGAAAGTCAGACTTTGGGACTCACCTGGGTTCTGACACTTACTGTACGATGTTTGATCGTTAGATGCTCATTGAGTAAGAGTGTGGAGAGGGGTGTCAGCCCTGAGAGTGAATGTATATTGTTGATATAAGCACAGACATAGCAAACGCCTCACCTCAGTCCTTCCAACCCATGGGAATGCCCATGCTTCCTCAGGTCAGCATCAGGGAAATGGTAAAGTCTGAATGTTTGCAAACCATCAACTGGTGCATACCATTCCTCATTGTCCCAGTTAGGTCAGTAACTAAACCATGCAGATCACAACATAAGGTATTGAACTAAATACATTCTATGTGTTTTTTTTCTTGACCCTAACACATTTCCATAACAGTACAGGTTTTCTTGCTACTTTAGCAGATATGAAAGATGAGACTCAGGAGTTAAGCTGTCTGGCTCACAGCTCACCCACCAGTAGGTATGGGTGCTGTTACAGCATGTCACCGTTGATGGTTCTGGAGCTCTTCAGCATTGCTTGAAGGATGTTGAGAGTTGGAAATGTTGGAAACAAGAGCATTACACATGCTCAATGAGCATGTTACCACTGAGCTGCAGCTGCATCCCCTTGACAATACTTAAGATTGCCACTTCAAGACCTTCTAGAACACTGTCTGTTGAGTAGTGGAGGATGAATAGGGGCACAGCTCAAAAGATTAAAAACAAATCCCTGGACTTGTAGAAAGCCAACATTAGAGAGCAGGGCTAATTCCTTGCAGACACTACAAGAGGGAAGGTAGGGATTTCAGCAGCAACAACTTAAGTCCTTGATGAATGCTGGAAAGAGTTCTAAAATATTATATCTTGTAAGTATCACAAAAGCAGACGTGTAAGTCTTCATTTTGGAAAAAAAAGTGACATATGAAGTGTTCAAATGCTTTCTTGTATGTGGTTTCTTCTTTTCCACAATAATTGACTACTTGAAAGATAAAGCCCAAAGTTGTTCACAAAAACAAGTGTGGCTCCATTTAAAGATGTCTTGATAATCTTCCTTAGTTCTGAGGTTTGGGGGCTTTCTGAAATCTCTTCACTTCATTTTGAAATGGATTATTAAAGACTCCTTCTCCAAATAACTGAGTTGAAAACAAACCATAAAAGCTTTTTAAGGTCTTTAGGGGCAATCTAGAGTTAAAGGAAAATGTAGTTGTATTCAGTAAATGTGCATTAGGTTCTTGAATCCCTGAATCCAGAGGAAGTTCTGTTAGGTGTCAGTAAATTTTCTGTAAAATTTTCAGTAAAATTTCTTCTTTATTCTCCTGCATTGGTCACAAGCCATGTTATGATCCTTTGAACATGATAGATGAAATAACCATAGGCAAATTGATCACAAGGTCTTTTGTATCTTTTTCTTCTTTTGAGGGTGACAAAAATCTATAAGATCTCCATGCAAAAATTTTTATTTGCCTTATCCTTTAAAAGAATCCCAGGCGATGAAGTTGTTCTAACTGTTGAGTTGATAGCTAATTATGTACAGGGTAATTACAATTTAGCCAGCGTGAACGATTGTTTAGAAGGAGGTGACCTCTGTGCTCTTGGAAACTGCAGCTCAGGACCCAACCAGCTGCTGTGGTGCATGAAAAACATCTTAGTTCATTAAGATCAAAGGAGCTAGTCACTTCTTCACAGGACTGATTTTGCCGCTGCAAAAGGACTTACTGCAATTAACAACTTTTAAAGGTCCTCTGCTTGAATGGGTAACCTTCAAATAAGATGTCTCTAGAGACATCATTGATGATACAATCACTTGTCCCAAAATTCAGCTGCTTGATCTCTATTGAATTCGATGTGGAAATATTTAAATGGTGATTGAAACACTAATTAAATGCTGTGCCTGAGCACCAGAGTCAGGACAATATAGAGAGAAGGCACATTATCAGGAGTCAAAGGCCCCCAGTGCTGCCAGTTAGCAGCCACAGTGATGTAGAGCATGGGTGGGTTGCCCTGACGTCTACTGATGTGTGTGAATCTTTTTCAGTTGTAAAATCAAACAGAACACAGGGGATACAGCTGCTAAACCCAACTGAGCAGCATGAATATTCAGCATCCTTCTCAGATGCAAGGTGTCAATGACTTAATTTGGTCATGAGAATCCATTCAAACCGGCTCAGAAAACATAAATTGACCCCAGCACCCCTCTTTTTTTTTCTTTCAGATCAGGTCAATTTTTTTAAACTTTCTCATTTCTTTGGTACTTAGGATCTACATCTGTAAGTTCAATTGGAGGTAGCATTGGTCATACATATCTCTTTGATGCCTTTCATTCAGTGGCTTAATGCATTAGATCTCAGTCCTGAGAACACGTGGAAATCCATTAGGGATATGGATACTGGAGCAGTCTTTGATGCCAATTGTGTGAGCCTCTCCAGCATGTTAAAGTAACTGTGTGTGATTCTAATTGGGTGGTAAGTTAAAAATCTAATAGATATACTCTCTGCCAGAGCAAGAACAGTCTATTTCATTGACTCTCATAGTTTGAGAACACAGAGTAGAATCTGGCATTTAATAGATATTCAATAAATATTGCTGAGCGGCCTGTGCTTTGTAGGAATGCTGGGTGGACCAAATTGGCTGGAGTCTCTGTGAGGGTCCGTGGAGTGTGCTAAGGTGAATTAGAGAGGCAGGCAGTGCAGTCCCTTTTTATTCTACAGTTGCTCCTGAATACTGGAAACCAACAGTTCTGGAACAGGCTCTGGGAACTTGAATGCCTTCCAAGCTACAAGCAATCTCCCAGTCCTCACCAGCTGTGCTCCCTGCTTGCCATCCCTGGGAATGGCTCCATTCTTCATTTTCCTAATTGCGCTCCACTTTCCTGCTGGCATTGGCACCCTGCCCTGAAGCTAACCCTGTGTGGGACATGTTCCTCAGCTGCTCCTAGACAATCCTGGGCTCCCTGCAGGCAATGCCTCAGCTAAAGGGACTTGTCTGATTCAAGGTCACGCGCCTGTGAGAGTCACCACTTAGTATATGGATGAAGTGAAACCCACTGAGAAGCCTTGCACTTTGGTCAACCTGGGCCAACTGTAACGGGCTACTCAGCTCCAGGATCCCAATGGAGTGAGCTACCGTTTTGGTTATGGTTGTTTCTCAGGTCTTACCCATTCCAGCACTTCTGCCCTTTTCTCCATGGAGGCCAATGAGAAGAAGACCTCATCACAAAGGCTTTCACTCCAGACTCTGTGTCCCTTTGCTCTCACACACACAGTAACAAGAGAATGTACTATTTGTTCTTAGTCGAGCATGTTCTTCACACTCCTGTCTACCACAACAGGAATGAGAAACATGAACTAAACACCTGGCATCATGGACAAAATATTTTGGTAGGAGAGATAATCAACAAACAAATCTATGATTCTGGATGGCTAGTGAAACCATTTAAAGAATTTATTCAGGCAAAGAGAATAGAGAAAGGGTAAGGATTCTGTCGAGAGGTGAGACCCTGAGGCTTTCTCATGCTGGCTCACAAAAATTCATCTTTAAATCCAATGAGATGTTGTAATCAAGTATTAAATAAAGCATTTATGAAAATTAAGTTAAATTAAGTTATTTGGGGGAGACGGCTCAGAGGGCAAGGCACTGGTCACACCATGTCTGAAGACCTGGGTTCCATCTTTGGGACCCTGAATGGCAGACGGTGATAACTGATACCTAAAAGTTTCTTGTGAGCACCAGTTCCAGTTCTGCACTGTGGCATGTGCACATATGCTCATATACATACACAAAGTAAATACATGTAAAACGATTTTTAAATTTAAGTTATGAATATTTAAAATATAATAAGTCATATTGGAAACATAGATTATGTATACTAAAAACATTCATTACATAGCTTGATCTTATGATTACTGACAGCGATTACATAGCCAGGGAAGAAGTATCATAGGCTAGCATGCTTGAGGCACATCTCTTTCCAGCTCTATACACAATGACCCCCATGAGCTCAAGCTATAGTTGCTCAGACACAACCACAAATTGGCTATGGATACAGAAGTATACCAAAATTCAACAAAACCTTTTGTGAGAACTGATCAATGATAAATAATTTACTAAGGATCTGGGGAGATGCTTAGTCAGTAGCGTCTGCTGTGCAAACATGGAGACCCTCAGCATCCATATAAACAGACCAGTGTGGTAGCATCCTGGGCTGGGGAAGCCAAGACTGGCAGATCCCTAGAGCTTCCTGGCCAGATAATCCAGGCAATCTGTGAGCTCCAAGTTCAGTGAAAGACTGTCTCAGAAAATAAGGTGGAGAGCATTTGAAGAAAGCTCTCAATATCCAACTTAGGCATCCATCCATCCATCCATCCATCCATCCATCCATTCATTCATTCATTCCTTCATCCATTCTCTCAGTGCTCCCCTATCAAAAATATAAACAGTTTGCTTTGATGAATAATGCATTCACTATTATCACTGTAAACTGCTTGATGCAATTCGCTTATGCAAGTAAAATTTCTGGTAAATATTTGCATATATCCAGGCATTTCCCTGCAGAGATCTGGTTGGGGACACTTCCTAGCACATCAGTGGGTAAGGGGCTTTGTGTTAGGTATGCTGGGAAGGGAGAGGTACATTTGAATTGATCCTGAGGGAAAATCGGGCTTCCTGTGCCTAATGTTCTGGGAAAAATACGGTGTCCCCAATTAGTCTCTCATTCCTTATTCACATATTATAGTCTCAAGATGAATCCATTAGTGTCTCACCCATGTGCAATACTTAGCGCTCTCAAACTCTATTGACTGTTAAGTCACAGCTCGAGGTCTTTGCTTATCCCAGTCAGAATAAGCTTATTTATTTGGTTCAGTATTATTTACATTCTGGTAGTCCTTTCTAAAAAGTTATATAGATATACATGTGTTTAATTGCTTATATGGTAATTGTAAGTATTTCTATAAAATTAATCTCTTAATTACTCATTTTCTCTCTTTCGGAAGTCTAGATAATTAAGTGTTGAAATCTCGTTTGTTGATCACAGCTCCGAAGTAGCAAAGGGCAGGTGGCTAGCAAATTAAGAAGCATAGAATTGGGGACCCAAGGGACTTGTTTATTGGCTTCATGACCTTGAAGAAATCCAAAAAGTTTCTAAACAAGCACAGTGGAAAGTTACTTTATCAAATCTTTTAATTGTAAGATAAATACAGCAAGTTCTGCGTCCTTATTAAGTTAGCAATTGAACCACAAACTACTCATGACAAAGTGTTTGAACACTGGTAAGAGCTGTGTGGTGAATATAGAATCCTGTGATACACATCAGGAATGCATACCGGAGGATTCAGATCATAGAAATTGCCATACATATCTAAAGTACAATTGCCCATGAAGTTGTCTGGTGCCAGGTGCTGGAAACAATCCAGCGTTTGTAAACACCTGATGGAGAAGTGACAACTGGACGCTCGGTAAATGACTGTCACATTCTGTGTAAGGTTGCATTCTCTGGCTGTGTGTTTCTGTTTGAACTCTACACTGGGCGCCTTGATCTAAAGTCACACATGGTTAAACAATTACATTGATGAAAGTGGGAAGCATTCAAGGAAGACGATCTTTTCGCAGAATGAAACTATGCTTTATCATCACTGTGAAGTGTTTCGAGGATTTTATTCTGAGGATTGTCCTAAGAGGTTCGAATGTGACAGCAGGCACTTAGCCACTTCATGCCATAGGTAAAGAACAATGCAGCCCCACGATCAGTTTGAGGTCTCTGTATATACTTATGCTCTTTGTTATGCAAGAACGCTTTTCTCACTGTACTGACAATTTGGTAAAAAAAACAAACAAACCAAAAAAACCAACTAAGCTTACTGATTGTAGTGTGACAAGCGCCGCTGCTCTATGACCCGCAGCCTGGCACGTCTAGCATTTCGGCATCCATTTTTGCAGTCTTTACATGTGCATTTTCTAAAGTTCTGATAATACTCCATGTGAAATTTTCTCCCTTGATTTAAATTATTTGATATCATAACAAAGGCATTTAAAATATTATTAACCTCCTGTGTTAATTAGGGTTTTCTTTCTGTGAAGAGATACCATAACCAAGGCCACTCTTATAAAGGAAACCATTTAATTGAGGCTGGCTTACAGTTTCAGAGTATTAGTCCATTATCATCATGGCAGGGAGCATGGCAGCATGCAGGCAGACATGGTGCTGGAGGAGCTGAGAATTCTTTGTTTTGATCTGAAGCAGCAGAAGGAGACTATATACCACACTGGGCATATCTCGAGCATAGGAGACCTCAAAGCTTGCTCATACAATGACACACCTCCTCACATAAGGCCAGACCTGATAATATTGCCACTCCTATGGGTCAAGCATTGAAATACATGATTGTATAGGGGGTCATTCCTATTCAAAACACTATAGCTCCCCTTCCCCCCATCCCTTTATACAACAGCATGTGTTGTAGAAATGTGTCCTACCTAAGACTGTTCTTTGAGTCATAATGACCAAATTCATTTGAAGGACTGCATTTCAACTCTGATGTAAATAAGCTAGGAAGATTATATTATCTTTCCAATTGCATTGTAATCCCTTTAGTTAATTTTGATATAACATGTTTGGAAACATCTTCAAAATAACTTAGGAAATTAATGACATTATGTGAACATGTTTTAAAAGATATGTATTTCACCTATCTTGTTTTTTATACTAGATAAAAGTAGGGAAATAGCTATTTCTCCTTAGTTGTTTTTAACAGAAATACTTCAGATTAAACCCAGGGCTTCACAGAAGCCAGGCAAGTAAGTACTGTACCACAAAGATACCCACAGCCCATTTAAGACTTCTTCTTTTGGAGCTAGACTCTTGCTAACTTGAACAAGAAGTCCTTGAACTTGAGATTCTCTGCCTCAACCATTTGAGTAACTGAGATTACAGACCTGTGCCATCATGACCTACCTATGTCTGATAACAAATTGACCTCCAAAAAAGGAAAAGTATACACGAACCGTAATTATTTTAAAAGAATGCCACAAAGGTTTTGATAGCAATTTCCAAAGAGAAATCTGAAAGTACTTTGTGAAATATATACACGTTAAATAAATTACTTTTTGTAGAATACCTACTTGTGCTGAAAGAGGAAATCTAATTGGATTAAGCCACTTTCACTGTATTTGCCAAATACCACTTACTTTGAATTGGTCATCTCCTCCCTGAAAGCCCACAAGAGGTGGCTAGGTCCTGTGTTTACCAGATTCTCTGCTGTGTCCTTGATTCTATGTGTTCCAGATTTCCATGTCGATGTGGTTTTCTTGCGACAGAAGTTGTCCGTGCCCCAGTGTGAAAAATAAAGAACTCTGCAGGGTCTTAAGAGAAAGGCCAAGACTATGACCAGGAAGAGGAATAAAACTTAAAACACTGCCAGAAGTGGTGACACACACCTTTAATCCCTGCACTGGGGATGGAGGAGGGGCAGGCTGATCTTAGTTTGAGGCTAGCCTTGTCTACAAAGGGAGTTCCAGGATAGCCAAGACTACACAGAGAAAACTTGTCTCAAAACAAACAAAAACAGCAAAACAAATAAACACCACAAAAGTGTTAAAACTCCTGCTCTGGTGTTCCTTTTCCAGGAAAGCTGCCATCTGGAGGGTCGATATTTGCTAACAATGGCTAAATCCATGGTTCTGTCATCAGCATTTGATTTTCATCTCCATGGAGATCACTTCAGGGAAACCTTTAGTAAGGTGAGTGGCAATTTTCAGTGTGAGAAAGGAAGCACCGGACGGGTCCTTCAGGGCCATACATGTTAGCAAACATGGCTAGGGTTGGAGCTGGGCCTGGAGCTCTGTGGGTATTGTGCTTACATGCATGAGACCTGGGTTCAGTTCCCAGCACCACATAAGCTCCCCTGGTAAAACATACAGAGAAGTTTTTTTTGTTGAATATGATTTACTTTGATTTATCACTGACTATGTGTTTCTGTGGCCTAAAAACAAAGGCAGAGTAGAAGGAGTAGATTAGAGCTATTTTATTTTATTTTATTTTATTTTATTTTATTTTATTTTATTTTATTTTATTTTATTTTAGTTTATTTTATTTTAGTTTAGTTTAGTTTAGTTTAGTTTAGTTTAGTTTAGTTTAGTTTAGTTTAGTTTTTCGAGACAGGGTTTCTCTGTGTAGCCCTGACTGTCCTGGAACTCACTTTGTAGACCAGGCTGGCCTCGAACTCAGAAATACACCTGCCTCTGCCTCCCAAGTGCTGGGATTAAAGGCGTGTGCCACCACCACCCGGCAGGTTTGAGCTATTTTAAGCATGGTGATTGTTCCAGTCTCACTTCATGATAAAAATCTTCTGATTAAAAAAAAAATTAATAGGAGAAAGCATATGCTTTAATTTACAATTGTAGGCTATAGTCCACTGTGGTGGGAAAGTCACAGAGGCAGGAGTTTTAAGAAGCCATTGTATTCACTATATTCACATCATAATTCATACTCGGTCAAAGCAGAAAGAAACAAATTCATGCAATCCTGAGAGTCTGCTTGTTTGTGTGTAATGAGCTTGACTAGTTCACCCTAACACAGTTCAGGCCACTCTGGGAATGACACCAATCACAGTGAACTTGATCATCCCACATCAACCAACTCAGCTAAGACATCAATCATCTCCATAGACTCTCAGAGTACAGACAATTCCCCATAAAGCCTTCTCTCCCAGTTTACTCCAAACTGTGTCAAGTTGATGATCACATCAATCACATGATCGATAACTTGTCAACTACACACACACACACCCACACACACACACCACCCACACACACTTTTTTAAACAATTGGATATATTCCCTTTTTTACATTTCATTCCCTTTTCCTGGTTCCCCACACCCCAAAGATCCCACATGCCCTTTTCCCTCCCCCTGTTTCCCCATCCACCCCTTCCCACTTCCCTGTTCTGGTATTCCCCTACACTGATGCATTGAGCCTTTCCAGAACCAGAGTCCACTCCTTCCTTCTTCTCAGACATCATTTGGTATATGGATTGTGTCTTTGGTGTTTCAAGATCCTAGGCTAATATCCACTTATCAGTGAGTGCATAATATGGGTATTCTTTTGAGACTGGGTCACCTCACTTAGTATGACGTTCTCCAGCTCCATCCATTTCTCAAAGAATTTCATGAATTCATTGTTTCTAATGGCTGAATAGTACTCCATTGTGTATATATACCACATTTTTTGTATCCATTCCTCTGTTGAGGGACATCTGGGTTCTTTCCAGCTTCTGGCTATTATAAATAAGGAAGCTATGAACATAGTGGAGCATGTATCCTTATTGCATGCTGGGGAATCTTCTGGGTATATGCCCAGGAGTGGTATGGCTGGGTCCTCCGGAAGTATCATGTCAAGTTTTCTGAGGAACCACCAGACTGATTTTCAGAGTAGTTGTACCAGATTACAATTCCACCAGCAGTGGAGGAGTGTTTCTCTTTCTCCACATCCTCGCCAACACCTGCTGTTTCCTTAGTTTTTAATCTTAGCCATTCTGACTGGTGTGAGGTGAAATATCAGGGATGTTTTGATTTGCATTTCTCTAATGACTAAAGATGTTGAACATTTTTAAGGTGCGTCTCAGCCATTCGAAGTTCTTCAGGTGAAAAGCCTTTGTTTAGCTCTATACCCCATTTTTTGATAGGGTTATTTGGTTTTCTGGGGTCTAACTTCTTGAGTTCTTTGTATACATTGGATATTAGCTCTCTGTCAGATGTAGGATTGGTGAAGATCTTTTCCCAATTTGTTGGTTGCTGATTTGTCCTTTTGACAGTGTCTTTTGCCTTACAGAAACTTTGTAATTTTATGAGGTCCCATTTGTCTATTCTTGATCATAGAGCATAAGCTACTGGTGTTTTGTTCAGGAACTTTCCCCCTGAACCAATGTCCTCAAAGGTCTTCCTCAGTTTCTTTTCTATTAGTTTTAGTGTGTCTGGTTTTAGGAGGAGGTCCTTGATCCACTTAGAGTTGAGCTTAGTACAGGGAGATAAGAGTGGATCAATTCTCATTGTTCTGCATGTTGACCTTCAGTTGAGCCAACACCATTTGGTGAAAAGTCTATCTTTTTTTCCACTGGATGTTTTCAGCTCCATTGTCAAAAATCAATTGGCCATAGATGTGTGGGATCATTTCTGGGTCTTCAATCCTATTCCATTGACCCACCTCCCTGTCGCTGTACCAATACCATGCAGTTTTTAACACTACTGCTCTGTAGTATTGCTTGAGGTCTGGGATACTGATTCCCCCAGAAGTTCTTTTACTGTTGATAATAGTTCTAGCTATCCTGGGTTATTTGTTATTCCAGATGAATTTGAGAATTGTTCTTTCTAACTCTATGAAGAACTGATTTGGAATTTTGATGGGGATTTTATTGAATATGTATATTGCTTTTGGCAAGATTGCCATTTTAACTATATTAATCCTGCCAACCCATGAGCATGGAAGATTTTTCCATTTTCTGAGGTCTTCTTCGATTTCCTTCTCCAGAGACCTGAAGTTCTTGTCTTACAAATCTTGCACTTGTTTGGTTAGAGTCACAACAAGATACGTTATATCATTTGTGGCTATTGTGAAGGGTGTCATTTTCCTAATTTCTTTCTCAGCCTGCTTATCCTTTGAGTATAGGAAGGCTACTGATTTGCTTGAGTTGATTTTATAACCAGTCACTTTGCTGAGATTGTTTATCAGCTATAGAAGTTCTCTGGTGGAGTTTTTTTGGGTCACTTAAGTATATTATCATATCATCTGCGAATAGTGATAGTTTGACTTCTTCCTTTCCAAATTATGTCCCTTTGACTTCCTTAGGTTTTCAAATTGCTCTAGCTAGTACCTCAAGTACTATTTTGAAAAGATATGGTGAGAGGTGGCAACCTTGTCTAGGCCCTGATTTTAGTGTGATTGCTTCAATTTCTCTACATTTACTTTTATTTTGGCTACCAGTCTGCTGTAAATTGCTTTTATTATGTTTAAGTATGGGCCTTGAATTCCTGTTCTTTCCAAGACTTTTAGCATGAAAGGATGTTGAATTTTGTCAAATACTTTTTCAGCATCCAGTGAGATGATCATGTGTTTTTTCTGTTTGAGTTTGTTTATGTAGTGGATTGCACTGATGGATTTCTGTATATTGAACCATCCCTGCATCCCTGGGATGAAGCCAATGTGACCATGGTGAATGATCATTTTGATGTGTTCTTGGATTTGGTTGGCAAGAATTTTATTGAGTATTTTTGCATCGATGTTCATAAGGGAAATTGGTCTGAAATTCTCTTTCTTTGTCGGATCTTCCTGTGGTTGTGGTATCTGCGTAATTGTGTCTTCATACAATGGGTTGGGTAGTGTTCCTTCTGTTTCTGTTTTGTGGAATAGTTTGAAGAGTATTGGTATTAGGTCTTCTTTGAAGGTCTGATAGAATTCTGCACTAAAACAATCTGGTCCTGTGCTTTTTTTTGTTTTGTTGTTGTTGTTGTTGTTGTATGACTTTCTTTTCTTTCTTTTTTTCTTTCTTTTTTTTTTTGTTTTGTTTTTTCGAGACAGGGTTTCTCTGTGTAGTCCTGGCTGTCCTG
This sequence comes from Apodemus agrarius, assembly GCA_964023405.1. Classification (NCBI taxonomy): domain Eukaryota; kingdom Metazoa; phylum Chordata; class Mammalia; order Rodentia; family Muridae; genus Apodemus; species Apodemus agrarius. Next base: position 53,547,517 of record OZ030018.1, read on the forward strand.
GAACTCACTCTGTAGACCAGGCTGGCCTCAAACTCAGAAACCTGCCTGCCTCTGCCTCCCAAGTGCTGGGATTACAGGCATTCGCCACCATGCCTGGCTGGTTGGATGACTTTCTATGACCCTTTCTATTTCTTTGGGGGTTATGGGACTGTTTAGACGACCCATTTGATCCTGATTTAATTTTGGTATTTGGTATCTGTCTAGGAAATTGTCCATTTCCTCCAGATTTCCAGTTGTGTTGAATATAGGCTTTTGTAGTTGGATCTGATGCTTTTTTTAATTTCCTCAGTTTCTGTTGTTATATCTCCCTTTTCATATCTAATTTTGTTAATTTGGATACTGTCTCTGTGCCCTTTTGTTAGTCTGGCTAAGGGTTTATCTATCTTGTTGATTTTCTCAAAGAACCAGCCTCTGTTTTTTTTTTTGTTTTTTTTTTTGTTTTTTTGTTTTTTTTTTTTTATTCTTTCTATGGTTCTCTTTGTTTGAACTTGATTGATTTCAGCCCTGAGTTTGATGATTTCCTGTCTTCTACTCCTCCTGGGTGAATTAGCTTCTTTTTGTTCCAGAGCTTTCAGGTGTGCAGTTAAGTTGCTAGTATATGCTCTCTCCTGTTCCTTTTTGGAGTCATGCAGGGCTATGAGTTTTCCTCTTAGCACTGCTTTCATTGTGTCCCATAGATTCGAAGAGGTTGTGCCTTCATTTTCATTACATTCTAAAAAGTCTTTGATTTTTTTCTTTATTTCTTCCTTCTCTAAGGTATCATTGAGAAGAATATTGTTCAGCTTCCATGTTTATGTGGACTTTCTGTTGTTTTCGTTGCTTTTGAAGACCACTCTTACTCCATGGTGATCCGATAGGAGGCATGGGATTAGTTTGATCTTCTTATATTTGTTGAGGTCTGTCTTGTGACCAATTATATGGTCGATTTTGGAGAAGGTACCATGAGGTGCTGAGAAAAAGGTATATTCTTTTGCTTTAGGTTGAAATGTTCTATATATATCTGTTAAATCCAATTGGCCCAAAGCTTCAATTAGTTTCCATGTGTCCCTGTTTAGTTTCTGTTTTCATGATAGGTCCATTGAGGAGAGTGGAGTGTTGAAGTTCCCCACAATTATTGTGTTAGGTGCAATGTGTGCTTTGAGCTTTAGTAATGTTTCTTTTACAAATGAGGGTGCCCTTGTGTTTGGAGCATAGATGTTCAGAATTCTGAGTTCTTCTTGGTGGATTTTTCCTTTGACCAGCAAGAAGTGACCTTCTGTGTCTCTTTTGATAACTTTAGGTTGAAAGTCAATTATATCTGATATTAGAATGGCTATTTCAGCTTGTTTCCTGAGTCCATTTGCTTGTAAAATTGTCTTCCAGCCTTTTACTCTAAGATAGTGTTTGCCTTTGACCCTGAAGTGTGTTTACTGTATGTAGCAAAATGTAGGGTCCTGTTTCCGTATCCAGTCTGTTAGTTTATGTCTTTTTATTGGGGAATTGAGTCCATTGATGTTAAGGGATATTGAGGAATAGTGATTATTTCTTCCTGTCATTTTTGATGTTATTTTTGTTTTTGAGTGGTTATTTTCTTTTGACTTTGATGGAAGAAGGCTACTATCTTGCTTTTTCCAGGGTGTAGTTTCCCTCCTTGTACTGGAATTTTCTTCCTATTATCCTTTATAGGGCTGGGTTTGTGGAAAGATATTGTGAAAATTTGGTCTTGTCATAGAATATTTTGATTTCTCCATCTACGTTGATTGAGAGTTTTGCTGGCTATAGTACTCTTGGCTGACATTTATGTTCTCTTATAGTCTGCATAAGATCCACCCAGGATCTTCTAGCTTTCATGGTCTATGGTGAGAAGTCTGGTGTGATTCTGATAGGTCTTCCTTTATATGTTACTTGGCCTTTTTCTCTTACTGCCTTTAATCGTCTTTCTTTGTTTAGTACATTTGGGGTTTTGATTATTATGTGATGGGAGGTATTTCTGTTGTGGTCCAGTCTGGAGTTCTGTAGTCTTCTTGTATATTCATGGGCATCTCTCTCTTTAGGTTAGGGAAGTTTTCTTCCATAATTTTGTTGAAGATATTTTCTGGCCCTTTAAATTGTAGATCTTCATTCTCATCTATCCCTGTAATCCTTAGGTTTGGTCTTCTCATTGTGTCCTGGATTTCCTGGATGTTTTGGGTTACAAGCCTTTTGCATTTTGCATTTTCTTTGACTGCGGAGTCAATGGTTTCTATGGTATCTTCAGCATCTGAGATTCTTACTTCGATCTCTTATATTCTGTTGTTGATATTTGCATCTACAACCCCTGATTTCTTCCCAAGGTTTTTTATCTCCAAAGCTGTCTCCCTTTGTGATTTCTAATTTGTTTCTACCTCTGTATTTAGATCCTGGATGGTTTTGCTCAGTTCCTTCACTTGTTTGTTTGTGTTTTCCTGCAATTTTTAAGAGATTTTTTGTGTTTCCTCTTTCATGACTTCTGCCTGTTGACTCAATTTCTTCTGCATTTCTTTTCTTTTCTTTTTTTTTTTGGATTTGGTTTTTTCAAGACAGAGTTTCTCTGTATAGCCCTGGCTGTCCTGGAACTCACTCTGTAGACCAGGCTGGCCTCGAACTCAGAAATCTACCTGCCTCTGCCTCCCAGAGTGCTGGGAATACAGGCGTGTGCCACCACTGCCCGGCTTCTCCTGCATTTCTTTAAGTGATTTTTTTTTTTTGTTTCCTCTTTATTGGCTTTTGTCTGTTGATCCATATTCTCCTGGAATTCATTAAGTGATTTTTGTGTTTCCATTTTAAGGGCTTCTAACCTATTGATGTTCCCCTGCATTTCTCTAAGAGATTTGTTTATGTCTTTTTTTTGTGTGTGTTCCTCTAGCAGCATCATGACCAGTGCTTTTAAATCCAAATCTTGTTTTTCTGGTGTGTTTAAGTATCCAGGACTTGCTATGGTTGGAGAATTGGGTTCAGATGCTGCCATATTGCCTTGATTTCTCTTAGTAATGTTCCTACATTTGCCTTTTGCCATCTGTTTATCTCTGGAGTTAGTTGGTCTTGTTGTTACTGGTTGGTGTTTGAAGTTCCTGTGATCCTGGTGTTTGGCACTGCTGTCGCAGATGTCGTCAGTGCTCCTGAGGTAGAAACCGGAAGGTTTCCACTACTGGGCTCTGAATTACCTCCTCAGCTCTGCTCGGCCTGATCCAAGCCTCCTCCTGGCTTGCTACTGGGCGTGCAACTGGACTCCTGCAGTCTCCTCCTGGCCTGCCTAGATGCCAGCTCTTAAGAATCAGTTCTTTTTTTCCACCGATCTGGGTTTGTTTGTTGGTTCTCTATGGTAACGTGGTTAGGCCACCAGCTCCAAGATGGTGGCGGGTCTCAGGGATCTGTCTAACTGCGGGATTCCCTGCAGGACCGGTGCTTCCCTGGCTGGACTGCTGGAGCCTAGATGGTGGTGCTCTCAGTCCGCAGGGCTCTGTCTGGTTGAGCTGCTCTTGCCGAGATAGTGGTGGACCACGGGGCTCTGTCTAACTTCACTTGTCCTTGCAGCTCTTCTTTGCTAATATCAAATGGGCCTTGTCTCTCCAATATCCTGGGGTTGTTACTGCAAGCAAACCTCACCTTCATAGTTCTACACAAAAGACCCTTGGAGCATCTCCACAGAGATCCTAACCTTGATGTATAGTACCAGGACTCAGCTGCTTTCCACGAACCACCCAGTCCTTTATCTTTTAAAGTTTTAAAAACCAGAACAATGTAGACAAATCTTACACTGCCTAGCCCTGCTACTACCTGAAGACTCACCACAGTCTCCTTAGGCCAAAGCTGTACTGACTGGCCTTCGTGTGCTGATCAGAGGAAACACCTTCCTGTTGTCACAATACAAAAGGACGTTTCAGTGGTGCTGGCCTCCTTAGCAATGGCAGGTGCTTCTTCAGCCCTAGCAGGTAAAAATTCCTGGTCAAACTATAACAAGAATGACTTTAATCCAGTTTAAGGCAAAATCTGCATTCTCCTCTGAAATAAGATCAGTGCCAGAACCACTCTCAACTTTCTCCTGAGCTCCCGCAAGAATGGCCCATTAAATTGTGCCCAAATCATTCATTAGTTTTTCTAGCTCTACATTCCAAATTCTTCCACAAAATAGCCCAACCGCATAAAGCCATATGACCAGGTTTATCAAAGAAATGATCCTATTCCTGTTTAAAATTGCCATTCCAGTTTTATTTCTGTTGCTATGATTTAAAAAAAAATGCAACTCAGCAGAGAAAGAGTTTAACAACTCCAGCTTACATCTCATCATTACAAGATTATTACAGTGTCTGGAGCTTGAAGCTGTCAGTAACAGAACATCCACAGTGAAGAGCAAAGAGAAACAAATGCATACAACCTTACTTGCCTGCTTACTTGTTTGTTCTCTGCCTGATTCTCTACTTCTAAACAGCTCAGAAAACAATGTCCTCGGAATACCATCCACAGTGGACTAACTCTTCCCATATAAAGTGAACCGACTCAATTAAGAAAATACTAATAGATATTGCCACTGGCCAATCCAATGCAGACAACTACCATAATGATTTTGATCTTTGTGGTGACTCTGTTGTATCAAGTTGATTAGAAAGGCTGATGATCAGTGATGTTTGATTTACTGAGCAATATATTCAAAGAAATGCTTTTGTACTGGCTGGTTTTGAGTGCCAACTTGACACAGGCTGGGATTACTACAGAGAAAGGAGCTTCAGTTGAGAAAATGCCTTCCTGAGATCCAACTATAAGGTGTTTTCTCAATTAGTGATGGGGTTGGGGAGGACCCCTTGTGGGTGGTGCCATCTCTGGACTTGTAGTCCCGGTTTCTATAAGAAAGCAAGCCGAGATTTGGGAGGCAGTCTCCGCCATCTTGGCTCCTGGACTCTGGGCGAATCTGACAGGCAGCTCCAGGTACACAGAAATATCCGAGTCTAACATCGCTTGGGGTCTAGGATGGTCAGGCTTCTGCCTGCACCCAGGCCCTGGGCAGCTCTGCGGGCCATTTGTATGCCAGCCCTGTCGGGGGATGTTTGCCCTACAGAGTGATCAGCACTTGGAAAAGGTCCCCGCAGCATCCACCATCTTCGCTCCCTGACAGATCAGACAGGCGGCATCAGATTCACAGAGACAACCCAAGTAAAACATTGCTTGGGGCAAGACACACCAGGGCTCCGACGGCATTCAAGAGTAGGGCAGCAGATCAGCAATCTGTTCCAGGGGAAACTGAGTCATCCAGTGGTGCGGAAATAGCCTTACAGGCTCACAGGAGGATCAAGCACCAGCCACTGACAACAGGACCAACTAATAGCAGAGATAACCAGATGGAAAAAGGCAAATATAGGAATGTTACTAAGAAATAAAGGCAATATGGTAGCATATGAATGAAATTCTCCAACATCAGCAAGTCCTGAATACTCCAACACACCAGAAAAACAAGCTTTGGATTTAAAATCACTGATCATGATGCTGTTAGAGAAACATGAGAAGGACATAAATAAATCTCTTAAAGAAATACAGGAGAAAATAGATCAAAAGGTAGAAACCCTTACAAGGGTAACACAAAAAATCATTTAAAGAAATTCAGGAGAATATGGGTCAAAAGATAGAAGCCAATAAAGAGGAAATGCAAAAATCACTTAAAGAAATACAGGAGAACTTGGGTCAACAGGCAGAAGTCATGAAAGAAGAAACACAAAAATATCTTAAAGAATTACAGGAAAACAGAAACAAACAAGTGAAAGAACTGAGGAAAACCATTCAGGATCTAAACACAGAAGTAGAAACAAATTAGAAATCACAAAGGGAGACAACCTTGGAGATAGAGAACCTTGAGAAGAAATCAGGGGCCATAGATGCAAATATCAACAACAGAATACAAGAGATAGAAGAAAGAATCTCAGATGCCAAAGATATCATAGAAACCATTGATTAACAGTCAAAAAAAATGCAAAATGCAAAAAGCTTGTAACCCAAAACATCCAGGAAATCCAGGACACAATGAGAAGACCAAACCTAAGGATTATAGGTAGAGATGAGAGTAAAGATTAACAACTTAAAGGGCCAGCAAATATCTTCAACAAAATGATGAAAGAAAACTTCCCTAACCTAAAGAGAGAGATGCCTATAAATATTTAAGAAGTCCAAACAGACTGGACTAGAACAGAAATACTTCCCATCACATAATAATCAAAACCCCAAATGTACTAAACAAAGAAAGACGATTAAAGGCAGTAAGAGAAAAAGACCAAGTAACCTATAATGGAAGACCTATCAGAATCACACCAGACTTCTCACTAGAGACCACAAAAGCTAGAAGATCCTGGGAAGATCTCATGCAGACTCTAAGAGAACACAAATGCCAGTCAAGACTACTATACCCAGAAAAACTCTCAATCACCATAGATGGAGAACCCATGATATTCCACGATAAAACCAAATATACACAATAACTTCCTACAAACCCAGCCCTACAAAGGAAAATAGTTGGAGAATACCATTACAAGGAGGGAAACTACACTCTGGAAAGAACAAGATAGTAACCTTCTTCCAACAAACCCAAAAGAAGATAACCACTCAAATATAAAAATTACATCAAAAATAACAGGAAGTAATAATTACTATTCCTTAATATCTCTTAACACCAATGGAGTCAATTCTGCAATAAAAAGACATAGACTAACAGACTGGATATGTAAACCAGATCCTACATTTTGCTGCATACAGGAAACACACCTCGGTGTCAAAGACAAACACTACCTCAGAATACAAGGATGGAAGACAATTTTACAAGCAATGGTCTCAGGAAATTAGCCAGAGTAGCAATTCTAATATTAGATAAAATTAACTTTCAACCTAAAGTCATCAAAAGAGACAAGGAAGGACACTTCTTATTGATCAAAGGAAAAATCCAGCAAGAAGAACTCGCCACTCTGAATATCTATGCTCCAAATGCAAGGCCACCCTCATTTGTAAAAGAAACTTTACTAAAGCTCAAAGCACACATTGGACCTAATACAATAATTGTGTGTTACTTCAACACTCCACTCTCCTCAATGGACCGATCAGGAAAACAGAAACTAAACAGGGACACAGTGAAACTAATTGAAGCTTTGGACCAATTAGATTTTATATATATATATATATATATATATATATATATATATATATATATATATAACATTTCATCCTAAAGCAAAAGAGTATACATATTTCTCAGCTCCTCATGGTACCTTCTCCAAAATTGATCATATAATTGGTCACAAGACAGACCTCAACAAATATAAGAAGATCAAACTAATCCCATGCCTCCTATCAGATCACTATGGAGTAAGAGTGGTTCTCAAAAGCAACAAAAATAACAGAAATCCCATATACACATGTAAATGAACAATACTCTGCTAAATGATACCTTGGTCAAGGAAGAAATCAAAGAATTTTTAGAATTTAATGAAAATGAAGGCCCAACATATCCAAATTTATGGGACACAATGAAAGCAGTGCTAAGAGGAAAACTCATAGCCCTGAGTGCCTCCAAAATGAAATGAGAGGGAACATACACTAGCAGTTTAAGGGCATACCTTAAAGCCTTGGAACAAAAAGTAGCTGATTCACACAGGAGAAGTAGAAGACAGGAAATCATCAAACTCAGGGCTGAAGTCTATCAAGTAGAAACAAAGAGAACCATACAAAGAATCAACAAAACCAGGAGCTGCTTCTTTGAGAAAATCAACAAGATCGATAAACCCTTAGCCAGACTAACCAATGGGCACAGAGACAGTGTCCAAATTAGCAAAATTAGAAATGAAAAGGGAGATATAACAACAGAAACTGAGGAAATTCAAAAAATCATCAAATTGTAAGACAAAAGCCTATACTCAAAACAACTGGAAAATATGGAGGAAATGGACAATTTCCTAGACAGATACAAAATTCCAAAATTAAATCAGGATCAAATAGATCATCTAACCAGTCTCATAACCCCTAAAGAAATAGAAGGTGTCATAGAAGGTCTTCCAAATAAACAGCACAGGAATAGTTGGTTTTAGTGCAGAATTCTATCAGACCTTCAAAGAAGACCTAACAACAATACTCTTCAAACAATTCCACAAAATAGAAATAGAAGGAAAACTGCACAACTCATTTTACAAAGCAATAATTACACTGATACCAAAACCACACAAAGATCCAATAAAGAAGAGATTTTTAGGCCAATATCCCTTATAAATATCAATGCAAAAACACTCAATAAGATTCTTGCCAACCGAATCCAAGAACACATCAAAAAAATTATTCACCATGATCAAGTAGGCTTCATCCCAGGGATACAGGAATGGTTCAATATACAGAAATCGTCAATACAATCCACTACATAAACAAACTCAAAGATAAACAACACATGGTCTTTTCATTAGATGGTGAAAAAGCATTTGACAAAATTCAGCATCTTTTCATGCTAAAAGTCTTGGAATGAACCAAACATAGTAAAAGCAATATATAGCAAACTGATAGCCAACACCAAACTAAATGGAGAGAAACTTGAAGTAATCCCACTAAAATCAGGGACTAGACAAGGCTGCCCCCTCTCACCATATCTTTTCAATATATTACTTGAAATCCTAGATAGAGCAATTAATCAGCATAAGGAGGTCAAAGGGATACAATTTGGAAAGGAAGGAGTCAAACTATCACTATTTGCAGGTGATATGATAGTATACTTAAGTGACCCAAAAAACTCCACCAGAGAACTCCTACAGCTAATAAACAATCTCAGCAAAGTGGCTGGTTATTAAATCAACTCAAGCAAATCAGTAGCCTTCCTATACTCAAAGGATAAGCAGGCTGAGAAAGAAATTAAGGAAATGACATGCCTCACAATAGGCACAAACAATATAACATATCTTGGTGTGACTGAAAGATATGTATGACAAGAACTTCAGGTTTCTGAAGAAGGAAATTGAAGAAGACCTCAGAAAATGGAAAAATCTTCCATGCTTGTGGATTGGCAGGATTAATATAGTTAAAATAGCCATCTTGCCAAAAGCAATATACAATATTCAATAAAATCCCCATCAAAATTCCAAATCAGTTCTTCATAGAGTTAGAAAGAACAATTCTCAAATTCATCTGGAATAACAAATAACCAAGGATAGCTAGAACTATTATCAACAGTAAAAGAACTTCTGGGGGAATCAGTATCCCAGACCTCAAGCAATACTACAGAGCAATAGTGTTAAAAAGTGCATGGTATTGGTACAGGCAAGTGGATCAATGGAATAAGATTGAACACCCAGAAATGAACCCACACACCTCTGGTGACTTGATCTTCCACAAAGGAGCTGAGAACATCCAGTGGAAAAAAGATAGCCTTTTCAACAAATGGTGCTGGTTCAGCTGGAGGTCAGCATGCAGAAGAATGAGAATTGATCCACTCTTATTTCTTGTACTAAGCTCAACCCCAAGTGGAGCAAGGACCTCCACATAAAACCAGACACACTAAAACTAATAGAAAAGAAACTGAGGAAGAGCCTTGAGGACATTGGTTCAGGGGGAAAGTTCCTGAACAGAACACCAATAGCTTATGCTCTAAGATCAAGAATAAAAAAAATGGGACCTCATAAAATTACAAAGTTTCTGTAAGGCAAAAGACACTGTCAAAAGAACAAATCAGCAACCAACAAATTTGGAAAAGATCTTTACCAACCCTACATCTGACAGAGGGCTAATATCCAATATATACAAGGAACTCAATAAGTTAGACCCCAGAAAACCAAATAACCCTATCAAAAAATGGGGTACAGAGCTAAACAAAGAATTTTCACCTGAAGAACTTCAGATGGCTGAGAAGCACCTTAAGAGATGTTCAACATCATTAGTCATCAGATAAATGCAAATCAAAACAACCCTGATATTTTACCTCACACCAGTCAGAATGGTTAATACTAAAAACTCAGCATATAGCAGGTGTTGGTGAGGATGTGGAGAAAGAGGAACAGTCTTCCACTGCTGGTAGAAATGCATGCTTGTACAACCACTCTGGAAACCAGTCTAGCATTTCCTCAGAAAACTGTTCATGACACTTCTGGAGTACCCTGCTATGCCACTCCTGTGCATATAGCCATAGGATTACCTGGCATGTAATAAGGACACATACTCCACTATGTACACAGCAGCCTTATTTATAATAGCCAGAAGCTGTAAAGAACCCAGATGTCCCTCAATGGAGAATCGGATACAGAAAATGTGGTATATATACACAATGGAATACTACTCAGCAATTAAAAACAATGAATTCATGAATTTCTTAGGCAAATGGTTGGAAGTGGAAAATATCATCCTAAGTGAGGTAACTCATTCACAGAAGAACACACATGGAATGCAGTCACTGATAACTGGATATTAGCCCAGAAGCTCTGAATACCCAAGACACAACTCACATATCAAATAATTTCCAAGAAGAAGTAAGGAGAGGGCCCTGGTCCTGGTTAAGGCTTGATGCAGCATTGTAGAAGATTGCCAGGACAGAGAAGTGGGATGGGGTTGATTGGGTAATGGGCGGAGGGAAGAGGGCTCATGGGACTCATGGGGAGGGGGGAACTGGGAAAGGGAAAATCATTTGGAATGTAAACAAAGAATATAGAAAATAATAATAATAACAAAGAAAGACAGCTGATCAAGCCAGTAAGAAACATCCCTCCATGACCTCTGCATCAACTCCTGCTTCCTGACCGGCTTGAGTTCTAGTCCTGACTTCCTTTAGTGATGAACAGCAATGTGGGAAGTGTAAGCTGAATAAACTCTTTCTAAATTCCTCCCCAATTGGTTACTTGATCATGATGCTTTGTGCAGGAATAGAAACCCCTACCAAGACTACTTTAAAAGGCATGAGCATAAAAAAACAACTTCCACTTAGATGATCATAAAAACTCTTCTAAACCAATTGCAAATTTCTTAACATGGCCTTATATATTATCCTACAGAGGTGAATGTTGAAATAGTCTTTTTCCCTATGGTTGAGTTTTTGAAAAAAGTAGGAATTGCTTACATTTAGCTCCTTTTTTCATTCATTGAGTCATTGTGAATGTTAAGTTTGAGGTGGCACAGTTGGTGATTGTCAGGAGCTGGAGACTGTATATGGGATTCTCTTTTAATTTTTGAAAATTTTGTAGTGACACATTTTATGACATGATCAAAGAGAAGGAGGTTAGAATGAATGGAGGGAAAATAATGGCAGAGGGACATTTTGATAGCACTTCATAATAACTGAGAGGGTAGACATGCCAGTGACATTTTAGGATGCACTTAACAGGAATAAAAGGTTTGGTAATTCTGACCCAATCTCTAGTTGCCGGGAGACACAAAGCTGTGGGAGCAGAGGGTGTTGTGCTTTCAAATAAGCTGAGCATAGACAATGGATATTTTGTATGATTGAGTGAGATGCTGACCCTGGACATCAAAAGCCTTCCAGGACGTGGGACCAGCAAGGACAAATGTGGAGAAGAGTCCTTGTGCTTTGTCCCTGGGTGCTTGACACAATTCAGGTAGCAGAGATCCTTGGTATTCTCTGGCTTTGAAAGGGCTCTGACTGTTATGTACTGTCAGATACAAAAGGGCCAGGTAGACTGCCCACTTCCACCTCTGAACCACCAGCAGACTATCACTATATAACTCTACCAACAATAGGGTGGCCCCTTCTACCCAGAAGTCCAGCCTGCCAAGGTTCTAGGCTGTGAAGCTTGGCTAAGCATCAAAACCACATCTGTCAAACTGACTTTAGGGAAGGTAGTGTTGAAAGGGGACAGTTAAAGAGATGGTAAAGGTGTGGCAGGCTCTTTCCCCCCTGTCCTATTAGATGTCTCAGCTAGGGAGGAATTCCTGTCTGTCTGTGACTTAGAGATTCCGTTTCTGTGTGCATATAAAGCTGTAGGGTTCTTTGAATTAATAAGCCTCTCTAAAAATGTCAGCCAAGAAACACTGAAGACCTTTCACTAGCTGCTTTTCAATCTTGTTGTTTTAATACTTGACTCCACCCTAGGCTTCATGGAAAAATAAAAGGCAATGAAGTGTTTCACATGTTGGCTTCTGTCTTTTTACTCTAATTTAAGTCTATCATTTAGTGTGTGCCTCAAAGCAATGTTTGCTTGTGCTATTCCAGAGCCCGGGAATGCTTATTTGAGCGTATACTTTAGACACATTGTGTATGTTATCACTGGACACAAGAAGCTCAGTGCGAGGAGGAATGCATTGCAGAATTTTACACTTACGTCAGGCTTCGGGTGGACAGCTGTGGGTTTTCTGCTAGGCACTTATTAGGGTCACGTTGGAATCCTGAAGTAGGATTGCATTCCCAGACTTCAGAGCCAGTTGTTCCTCAGCATTGGCCTGGCTTAATTTTATATTTTTAGTTATAAAGATGTGAGGAAAGAGGAATATTTATAGGTTATATTTTGGCACTGTTACTATGCTTTTAGTGTTAAAAGACATCTAAATAGTAAGTCTAATATATTGAGCTTATTTTGCATGTCTGATGATACTGAGTACAAAGGACTAAGATAACAAGACCCTGCCCTTCTGTACTCTCAGTCCAAAGAGACAGGCAGAGGTGTACACAGATCAATACAAACAATGCTGTATGATAGAGGAATAGATAGAGCTTAAAAAACACAACTGACACTTCATGGTATTGGTACAGCAACAGGCAAGTGGATCAATGGAATAGGATTGAAGACCCAGAAATGAACCCACAGACTTATGGTCACTTGATCTTTGATAAAGGACCTACAACCATCCAGTGGAATAAAGATAGCCTCTTCAACAAATGGTGCTGGTTCAACTGGAGGTCAACATGCAGAAGAATGCAAATTGACCCACTCTTATCTCTTTGCACTAAGATCAACTCCAAGTGGATCAAGGACCTCCACATAAAACCAGACACACTGAAACTATTAGAAAAGAAACTTGGGAAGACCCTGGAGGACATAGGCACAGGGGTAAAGTTCCTGAACAGAACACCAATAGCTTATGCACTAAGATCAAGAATTGACAAATGGGACCTCATAAAATTACAAAGTTTCTGCAAGGCAAAGGACACTGTCAGAAGGACAAAACGACAACCAACAAAGTGGGAAAAGATCTTCACTAACCCCACATCCGACAGAGGGCTAATATCCAATATATACAAAGAACTCAAGAAGTTAGACCACAAAGAACCAAATAACCCTATCAAAAAATGAGGTACAGTGCTAAACAAAGAATTTTCACCAGAAGAAATGCGGATGGCTGAGAAACACCTTAAGAGATGTTCAACATCATTAGTCATCAGAGAAATGCAAATCAAAACAACCCTGAGATTCCACCTCACACCAGTCAGAATGGCTAAGATTAAAAACTCAAGAGACAACAAGTGCTGGCGAGGATGTGGAGAAAGAGGAACACTCCTCCACTGTTGGTGGGATTGCAAAATGGTAAAACCGCTCTGGAAATCAGTGTGGCGGTTCCTCAGAAAATTGGGCATGTCCCTTCCAGAGGACCCTGGCATACTACTCCTGGGCATATACCCAGAGGATTCCCCTGCATACAATAAAGACACATGCTCCACTATGTTTATAGCAGCTTTGTTTATAATAGCCAGAAATTGGAAGGAGCCCAAATATCCCTCAAAGGAGGAATGGATACAGAAAATGTGGTATATTTATACAATGGAATACTACTCAGCAATGAAAAATAATGAATTCATGCAATTTGTAGGTAAATGGTTAGACCTGGAAAATATCATCCTGAGTGAGCTAACCCAGTCACAAAAGAATACACATGAAATGCAATCACTGATAAGTGGATATTAATGAGCCCAGAAGCCCTAAATACTCAAGGCACAATTAGCAAGTCAAATGATTCCCAAGAAGAAAGGAGAGGACCCTGGGCCTGTAAAGATTGGATCCAGTTTTGTAGAGAAACCGTGGGGGGAGGGGGAATGATTGGGGAATAGTTGGGGGGGAGAGGAATTATGGGACATAGGGAGGGGGGAACTGGGAAAGGGGAAAGCCTTTGGAATGTAAACATAGAATATAGAAAATAAAAATTAAAAAAAATATAAATAAAGAGGACCATCAAGATGTCTTATTGAGTTAAGGTGCTTGCAAAAAACAAAACAAAACAAAACAAAAACAAAAACAAAAAAAACAAAACAAAAGCAAAAACAAAAACAAAAAAACAAAAAAACCCACAACTGACTGGAAGGTCTAATAAAAGAGAGCAATAGAATTGACTTAGAACTAAACATTGGGAAAGCAAAAATATAGAATGATTCATTTGAAAGGTGAGTGAAGGACAAAGATGGGACATTCTAGACCCAGGAAAGATCAAATGGAAGCCATTATATTCCTGGAACCGGAAACCTAGCCAGCTCCTTGGAGCTGGTGAAACCATGGGCCTTGGATATAATTCCTATCTCTATTCTATCTCTATTTATTTGTCCTTATACCCACAGATAAATGCGGTCTTCACCCTTCATCAAGGAAATGCCTTTTTTGCTACAGATGGAGAACGTTATAGAAAGCTACAGCCATTCAAAATGCAAAATTGTGGAGTCCAGCCTCAACTGATATATCTATGATATAACTCCTTCACGTAGGGCTTGTGGATCATTTCAGTAGGGGAAAGAAACAATTTTAAGACTCAGAGGAATATGGAGTTTGTTGTGAGAATGTGTCTCCTAGAAATATCAGAAACTGCATCCATAGAGTCTGTCTAAGGTAACCTTAACAAGGACAACACAACTAAGTGAGCTAACATGGAAGGGGGAGGTCAGGAAGCCTCAACTGTAGACAGAGAACTGCAGGCAACTGTGGAATGCTACAAGTGGGATGAGTGGTCTACCCCAGGGAAGATTATAATATAATAGTTATATAATACCAAATGATCAGCCCTGAAAACATATGCATACAAGTGATATTATATAGACTGAGAAGATTCTATTTATGTATTTAGGAAAACACACACACACACACACACACACACACACACACACACACACACACACTTAAAGGAAAACAAGGCCATGCATTTGATAGACTAAGCAGAGAAAGCACATGTGAGGGTTTGGATGAAGGATATGGAATAGAGAGATAGTGTAACTATATGGTAATCTCAAAAGTGGCTAAAAAGTAAAGAGAGAAAAAGCACAGTGTCTAGAGAGCTGTGAGAAACTGGGTGTGGCTAGAGCACAATAGGTAGAGCAGAGCCACAGGGGAGTCAAGCAGGTAGAGCTGGAAGCTTAGGGCACACTTACAGATAGCAAAGGCTTGCAACTGGAAAGCATTTGGACTCAGTCTTCTGTAGTACGTACGTTAAAATAGACCCTACATCAAAGGAGCAATACCTAAGTATGCAGGTGTTAGTGGAGGCGATTTGGGGATCACTGAAGATAAAGGATGAGCAAGGGAGGCTGAGGAGGGACTTATATTTATTTAGATGCAAAATGATGAAAATTCAGGTGAAGGCAATGGTGGTAGAGATGGAGAGGAGGGGTTGTGCCACTTTTATGGGGGCACTGGTGAGCATCAGAAAAGATGCACACAGCTACAAATGTGGAGACAGGCTGAACAGCCCTTGTATGTCAGGTTTGCTTTCAAAACATGTGTGGTACTTTCTTAAGGCAAAGGCAGAAGGATATTTTACATACTTGAATATTTTAATTGAATTATGTTCTACTCACAGTAAAAATCATACAATGGTCTAAGGTGATGGGATATGGGAGGTGTGTATGTGTGTATGTGGTGTGTGTGTGTGTGTGTGTGTGTGTGTGTGTGTGGTGTGTAGGATAGGGTAACATCATCTCTCCTGCAAGCTGAATTATCACTTTAATTGGGTTATTCACCTAAGCTTCACCTCTGCTTCCCCTAACTTTTGTACTATGAAAAGCATTTTGTTAAAAGTAGATTCTGGTTTAGAATGGAAAAAGAATGCCACAGTAGAAAAATAGAATACCAAGAGGTCTTGACCCTTGAGCCTTGTCTTGAGGTTGATCACACTATTGTAAAAATCTGCACTACAGAAGGGATAGAGGCAGCAAGAGAATAATGGCCTTCTGACCATCATGCACCTGCATCCTGTCTATCAAACATGGAGGCCGCTAGCCTTTCACCAGATGAAGGTTCAGTCCCTGAATGTCTGTGCTAATTCTCAGCTAGTAGATGATTTCCCTACTCTGGGGCTCCCACTTCAAGGGCTTCATTGTACTGTCTGATTTGTCCAAAGACATGAAAACTAAGTTTAAATTGTGGGTAAATGGTTTACACTTGGGTTCCTGAGCAACTCTTCTTAGGTTATGATAGATAGATAGATAGATAGATAGATAGATAGATAGATAGATGATAGATAGATAGATAGATAGATAGATAGATAGATAGATAGATAGATAGATAGATAGCATGGGAATATACTTTTCCCCTCTATTCATGTATCCCATGTGGAAAACATGGAGGTCACTTCAACACACATCACAGAGGCAAGAAACACAGCTTAACATCCCGCTTCACTTAAACTTTCCCTTCAGTTCACATATCAACAAGAGCAGGCAAGTAGCTGTCCCTGCTTCTTCTAAGTAGTTCAATAAAGAGGAACTGTACACAAGACAGACAGAGGGACTTGAAAAGATAAATAATCAAATTCAACATGATCAGAGGATCCAGTGTAGGAGGTACTTTCTCAGAATCTCTGATGTGAGACCTCTGTACTCACAAAACCTGAAAATGTGCTCTAGCTCTCTCTCTCTCTCTCTCTCTCTCTCTCTCTCTCTCTCTCTCTCTCTCTCTCTCTCTCTCTCTCATCACCTTGTGGTTTATATGCAGCTGGAGTAGAAATTGGAGAAAAGTAGGTCCAATATTATAAAGTTGTTATGAAAAATGTGTGTGTGTGTGTGTGTGTGTGTGTGTGTGTGTGTGTGTGTGTGTAAAGCAATTAGCTGGACTAGCACTTAGCAGGAGCTCAATAACAATTATTTCCTATCATAGAAATAGAAAAATTCAGAAGAGGGCAATGCTCATTGAGCACTGGAGGTGGACAGCATTGCATTAAATACTTCACCCTTCCTCATGTCATCATTATAAAAATTTTATAACATGATAAGGTAGAGTCATTAAACAGTCCTTTCAGCAGCAAACATCGACTCTGGAAAAACCACCACCAGACCTTAGAATCTTCACATGACAATTCCTCTGCTCACATCAAATCCAACCAGTTTGAGTGGACAGATGGGATGAGGGTGGAGCTTCTGTGTTTGAAGAACTAAGCTCTTTTTTTCCTTTGTTACAGTCCCAAAGCCCTTTATCAAATCCTCAACCCAAGTTTTTAAGTGAAGAAAATGGGAGAGTTAAGCTTGTTTGGATTACACATAGAGCAGACCTGGACCTAACACATCACTTCTGTCCCAAATGCTCATCATCACACTGGGGAGATGGCTCAGTGGGTAATTCATACTATGAAAGCATGAGTACCTAATCTTAATCCCCAGCACCTACATAAAAATAAAACACTCTTTTTAAAACCACGTTAATAATAGGTTTTATAACCACTTTAATAGCAGGAAGGCCAGAACTGGGTGGAATGTCAGAGAGACACGTTTTTTCTGAAGGCTCGCTGGCCAGCCAGTCTAGTCAAAATAGGGAGTCCCAGGTTCAGTGAGCAATCCTGTTTCAAAAAATAAAGTGAAGAGAAATAAAAGAAGAAAGAGGATGTCAACCTCTGGCCCCCTACATGTATGCATAAATATGTGCATCAGCCCACACAGTTCACTCATATACTGTACATATATAACACACATGCAATACATACATATAAACACAACACATGCAAAGAAAATAGAAGGAAAAAGCTTTGCATGTTAAAGAGAAAAACAAATAGTCCATGATACATTCGTAGCCTAAAATATTTTCAGGTCTTTTTCTCCATAT
This sequence comes from Apodemus agrarius, assembly GCA_964023405.1. Taxonomy (NCBI): domain Eukaryota; kingdom Metazoa; phylum Chordata; class Mammalia; order Rodentia; family Muridae; genus Apodemus; species Apodemus agrarius. The sequence continues at coordinate 53,565,471 of OZ030018.1, forward strand.
TTGAGGACTAGAAGCAGTTAGCATATCCAAGCTTCTAAGACTACTGGTATTTGGACTTAACTCCACTTCCTTTAACCTATGGATGCAAACAAACAAACACACGCAAAACAAACACCTCCAAACCCCACAAGCATTTCTTGTCCAATCTCTTGTACTAAAAGCATTTAAGCATGTGAGAATAATCAGCATGATTTGCTCTGCTCTTTCCAACCACGTTCCTTGTGCTTCATCCGCAGAGGCATGTGTCCTTTATCTTACTCTACTGCAAATGATACACAAGATGTTCAGCCATGCAATAGCAATACTATATGTGTCTACTTTCAGTGTGTACTTTCTTTCATTTCAGGCTTTCGCTGAGTCAGCATTATAATTGAGCTTTGAATTAGACATATGTCTCTGTACTAGACATAGGTTAACTGTTAAAACCAATAACAGCAAAATAGCTGTAGCGAATGCATTGCAAATTAGAAGCATAGGTAGTACAGAGATCTTGTCTACTCAGATACTCAGGATGCTGTCTTTCTTTCTTCCTTCTCATTAGGATGATTTTATGATTTCGTAAGCCTTAAATCCATTGGTAGACTTTCTATATCAGGTCTCATGTTACCTGGAAGTATATCATATTATCTACATTATATTGAGCAAATCCCATCAAATTCTACATCAAATTGCAAGACAAGGTGGAAAATGTTGTCTACCAATATTGTGAAGCCAAGGAGGAAATGAGTCTGAAGAATCAGTTCATCATTGTACCAAATCAGTCCTGAGCTATGAGGATGCAATCAGTAGTATCACGTGATGTTACATAAGACTGAGCATAGCTGCAGAATGGAATCCTCCTCTCTGGTAATGGACATAAATCAGTGAGCATTCTTGACATAACAGTCTTGATTTCCCCTTTGAGTTTATATTGAGTAAAATCTGTTGAGTACTGGACAATCACTAAAATAATTCCAGCAATAAAGAATTATTCAAGTCTTATTTTGTTGAAATGGATTTGATTACTTGGCCTTCTAGAGAAGAAGTGGAGGAGTTCTTTCTAACATTTCTTCTAGAAAATGTCCTTCATGGTTCCCCCATGGCAGAATGCTCTGCATGGAATTATTACCCCTATGTTCTTGCACATGCGTTTTTTGCAAGTCATGTAGGAGCCCAGATTTAAAATACAAAATCAGAAAAAATTGGCCTACCACGACCAGAAGGTGATGGTTCCTGAATATATAAGTATGATATGTACTCTGTTCAAATATACAAACTGGAATCCATTTCTGAAGATTAGGATTGATTCAAAAGCACCTAAGGAAGTCTTAATGAGTCTAGTTTGTGAATTATTGACCATTGAAAAACAATGCTGATCCTGTTAGGAACTAATTTGATGTTAGTAGCTCTGTATTGACCATTTGCCACAAGTCTGACTATCCCTGTGTGTTGAGAACTTATGGGTACAGATAAGATGGAGTGTCACTTGGTGTTTTCTTCCTGGAACCAAGGACTATCTCCCTGCTTACATTTGTCTGAAGTCCTGAATGGTCCCCTACATACTCTGATTTATGACCTAAGCCTGTGAATTCTTATAAATAATTAAAGATAGCCTTTCTGTTTCCTACAGGAAAACTAATGTCTCTTTATGGGACTGGCATGTTTTAGAAAAACAAGACCGTCTTCTGGTCTGGGGTTCTCTCTATGTGAGGTAGGGTTAGTGGTTAATGCATGAGAAGCAAGCTACAAATTTGGAGCATTGCCAGTAGCACATAAGTAAAGTAAAAAGGAAATGGCTGCCTTTGAAAGAACCCTGATCATGTCTTTGAAGTGCTACACGAGAACCATTGGCTCAACAGGAAGTGAATACTTAGTCAGCAGCAGTCCATAAAAGATGGAGCTGGAGTTATAGGATGAGTTCATCAGAGATATGTGTACATCCTCCATTTTTCAAATTATATACAATAAAATGGTTTTGAAGATTTATTGTGTGGTCAGAGGATTCTCCTGATTCATCTTCTTCTTTAACAACTCTTCTTTATTATTATAGGAAGAACTTTGGATTGAAAATCAGAAGAACTGAACTTTTATTCTGACATTGTGTTTAGCTGACTTTGTCACATTGGGCATTTCACTTTAGATCTCTGGGGATATTCTCAATGAAGATAGGTAAGTCAGGGGGCATTTCCGTGGTCCCTTGAAACTAATGTATTGCAAAAGCTCTTGGTTACTTTTGTTGCATCCAAGATATCCTAAATGGGTCTGTGACAATAACTACCTTAAACAGAACCATGATGGGAGAAATGAAATATTTTGAAATCTTTAACGATCATAATTTGCAGGTAGGCATTTTAGAATTGTCTGTAGGCTTTTTTTGGGGGGGGGAGCAAAGAACTGTTTTAATTTCTATAACCAAGAAGTTAGAAGGATTATGGTTGCCTGCAACATATAGTTAATATTTAGGAACTTCTTATGTCATTAGAATGGTAATGCCTATTTTTTAGTAGTATACATAATGTAGAAAGGCCAGTCAGGGACAATTCCTCTGGTGTGAGGTGACAGATCACCTTCAGAGTAGCATCAAGAATTATTCTACCCTTTGTCCTTCCCAACTCTTCAAAATATAAAAATCTCAGACCGCCCTTCTACTAAGAAGGTAATCCTTCAAAGGAAACTGAGGAATGTCTAGTAGCTCTTGGGTAATACAGAATGACTAAAAGCAAAATTTATTAAGAACCCGGAACTGGGTGGGGGGAGATGAGTTTTGATAGAACCTGAAATGTCTCTTACATGTGTATTTATAAACAGGGAGTGCATGCAAAGCCACCTGGATCTCATCCACAAAACTGAGTTACCATAGATCATCTTGATGGTGAAAGAGTGTGAGCTCAATGAAGTTTTAAAGTGACTGTAGAGATTATGCCAATGCATCTACTCAGTCAACTAATTGCAAGTGGCTATGAATAAAAGGTGACTAGGTTTGAATCAGGCTCTTGGTAAGGTTTTCTTCAAGGGCAGCTGCAATGCTGTGGCTCATCAAAGTATAACTAGGGTGCCGGTGGTTGCCTACGAGGGTGCCCTAGACAGAAAATTCAAGGTCTAGAAACTCACAGAATAAGTCCAAGATGGGGGTGAGAGTGAGGATGTAACAGCTTTCCTTTCTCAGAATGGGAGGGTCCTAAGCCTTGGAGTTATTTAGCTACATGCATGGGGATTTTTAGCATTCCTGGGTCTTCCCCTTTCTCCTTTTGACTCTTTTAGAACCCCACCTGGGGTCTGCTGTTTCCCCTCACAAGCAATGTCTTCAAGGAACAAGAATCTGCCTTCTCAGAGAGCTGGCCTTCGCTTTCATTGTCTTCCAGTGTCCTTGTAACTCTCATTCAAAGGTACAGATAGATGACTTAGAAACAGGCTCAAGAGACCAAAATGCTTACCCACCGGGTACCTGTCAAGCTCCATTTATTGGAACAACTTTTTACCTTTAACCTGGTCTAGTTTATAATTTTTTTGAAGAATACATCAAGTCATGTACAGGAATACTGTTTACATCAAATAGTATATGAGAAATGTTGGTCAACTCCAAGAAGATGAGACTTCCCAGAGGTAAACACAAAGCCCAAACACAGAGTTGGGGTAACCCTTGCCTAGGAACTACATTCTCAATGGGGTGTTTACTACTTTACCATCCTGTGAAAGTGGATTCTGATTTCAGCGTGACTCAACAGTGTGATTTGCTTGCCAGGAATGTCCAGGATGGACAGGGCCTGTCCTCTGTGATGGATAGAGCACACTCAAAGGAGAGTGGCCTCTTGCTCCACACTTCAGACTAAATTGCCACAACTGTCTAATTAGGCATGCAGATGGTCCTGCTGAAGGACCTGGGCATTTATGGCATTAGAAAAGTCTGAGGTGGATTATTCCTTCATCTATCTGAGCACTCTCCATTTAAAAGCATTTTTGACATATTCTGGATGACTCTACAGTATATCACAGGAGTCAATATGATATATGCAGTCCAGCACACGGGAGAAATGTCTAGTGACTCCCTTAAAGGCACAAGGCAGAAAGCAATTGTTTATCCCTAATAATTGAAACAGAAATAATGCTCAATGATCAAGCTATAGAAAGGAATACAAACATCATATGGACAAATGGTGTCTGTTTACCCTTGGCATTCAATCTGTACTAGATAGAGTATTAAATGGGGGTCGGGGAAGGAAAAGTAAGAGGGAAAAAGCTTACAGATAGTGTAGCTGGAGAGTAGTTTTGCACAAAATCATACCTGATTTGAGACTCGCTTCTGGATAATCCGGAATGGTATCATATTGGTTCATGACCTTGGGCTGCGGACACTTTTAGAAGCTGGATTAAGTGTTGTAGGAACTAATGCTAGGGTATAGCAAGAGGTCTAGAAAGTGAATTAAGAAAAAAGAAAATATATTTTGGTGTCAGATGTAATCTATTTGAATCACCAGGCAGGTTTCTGTGCCTTCCTATCTTCAACTATAGAATGGGATTCCATTTTTATTTGAATTACAAGTTTTGCCTCTAACAGCCCCAGGGCAGAGATAGAGATAAACAGACTTTGTGGGGCCATGGTGTGTATTACCAAGGAGGAAGTTCTGTCTGAGCCATAGCTCTATTGTTGAACTGATCAGCGTCTGAATACACATAACCATTAGGGAGATGACTGGCAGTTGCTGGGAATCACTGATAAAACAGTCTATGCTTCCCTGTCTTCTCTCTCTTGGAATTTTGCCAGAGGTACTGAGCAAGTGTTTGGGTAGGTGAGTGGGCTCTGCTCTCTGCTTCTTTTCACCCCCATGGGATACATTGATTCTCTTACACCTGTAACATCAAGAATATACACGAGTCTAATGGACCAGGATAAATAGCTATTCAGTGTCAGCTCTGCCAGGCTTTCTGTTGGTAGAGAGACCAAGAAGAATTGTTTAAAATGAGACTATTGGTACTGTCAAGATGGGAGATTTGGGGAACTTCTACTAATGGAGGCTACTGGGAGAAGCAAACCCCATAGTGATGATGACATGGGAGGCACATGAAATGTATTTTTTGTTCTCTTATTCTAAAACAGCCTGGGAATTCTAATCACCAACAACTCGTCAGAATTTGCTTGCAAATCAGAGTCTGCATCTATGCACTAAAACCAGCTTCTAGTCTTATATGATCTCATTTCATCCTTTATGATCACATAGCAAGCTTGAACTTACCATGTTCAAAGATGGGCACAGCTTTACTGTGGAATCACTCTTACCTTTGCATTTTTTCACACAAATGAATGGAAGCACAATCCATTCATCTTTGAAAGAACCCTTTACGTATTCACACATATGTCTGGAAAATAATCTGACTGTATATTTTGTACCCAGCAATGTTTATTTGCTATTATTGTAGTAGTTAAGGAAGGATATCAAGTCCTCAGGAAGATGCATTTTAGTGAGAGGAGATTCATTCCTAAGTGTGGTTAAAATGGCAACAACAATAATAAACTCAAACTAAACAGGCACATGAATAAGAGCATCCCAAGTAATAAGACCTAGAAGAACAATGAATAAAATTGAAGGTCATCTGTGGGTATACAGACAGAAGTTGCTGTAGCCATGGTGCCAAATAATTGATATTGGAGTTAATGATACAACTCTGAAATGTAAAATAAGACAAATTTGCATATGTATTTGTTTAAGTATACCATATATACATTTATATACATTTTACATACTGACACATGCATATGTGTTTATATATTATATATGTACATATATGAACAAGAAAAAATAACTACATATGAACATATATCTTATTCTTTATTCATATATTTCATATATATACACATAAATTTTCATGAACAAATACATAAGTAAATATTAACAAATAAAGATAAACTAACAGTGATTATATTAATGATATGGATAGCAATATTTTAAGACCAAATCCTTGTGGGTATATTAGTGAGTAACTATAGTCCCTGCTATTTGAAAGCCAGAAACTGGGGATTTTTTTTTAAGCCCAGGGGTTCTAGCCAGTAAGATGAGATCTTTTTTTAAAACCAAAGCAAGACCAAAACAACAGCCAACTTGAGACTATACTTGTCAGATCCTTACAAATGAAAGCCCTATCTGGAAAAATTCTAGTAATTTGTTTGTATGTGCACCTGAAACGCATAATGCTAAAATGTACTTCATAGATAGCAGGTTTCCCAATCACAGGGCATCAGAAAACATACTAAGTCTAAGATATTTTAAAATGTTGATTATTACTGTGATGATTAGCTTTAATTTTCAACTTGGTACAACCTAGAAGAGTTGTACCTGGGAAGAGTCTCAATGAGGGACTGTCTACATTGGTTTGGTTTGGTTTGTGGGCCTGTCTATGGTAAATAGTTTATCAAGGTGATGCCTAGCCTACCATAGGCACCACCATTCCCTAGGCAGGAAGTTCTAAACTTTGCAATAGTAGAGAAATCCAGATGGATACAAGCAAAAAAGCAAGTGATCTTGCCTGCTTTCATGTCCCTGTGCTCTTGACTATATATGTGGTATGGCTAGTTATTAGAAGTTCCTGCCTTGATTTACCCCAAACAACAAACTGTCATCTTAAATTCTAAGGTGACACAAACTTTCTTTATTAGATAGGAAACTAGACTATGAAAACAATTTCAAAAGTTATGAGTAAACTGAATTGTAGCTTTTTTCCCTCCTTTTTTTCCTCCTGTCTTCTTGAACCTGAATCCAACCTCTCTTCTCTCAACTTCAGCTTGCTTTTTTATATCCTCTCCTATTCCCAGAATTCCAAGAGGCAACTGACATCAAAAAACATAGGGTCCTTTAAAGGGGCAGACATACAAAATAAATGATGCTATACATAGTGCTACATTAATTAGTAAAATAAATCTATAAGCTAAGAATCATACATTATGTTTCTTTCTGGCAGGATTTATTGTAAGCCTAATATACCTCACACTGGACTGAATTCTGTGAGGTATGTAACCCCAAATGAGAGTGATAGTCTTCCTTAAACAAAGTCAAGCAAAGCACTCCTGTAAGCTCAGGATTGGGAGGTGGATACAAAAAGATCCTGGAGATTTATTGGCAAGCTAGTCTAGCGAAAATGAGAGCTTTAGGTTCAGTGAAATACCCCGACTGAAAAAATAAGGTGGAGGAGAAAAATATATTACCTTCCGGCCTTTATATACACATGCACACATATATAGGTATATCTCCCCAAACATGAACACACACATACACAACATACACACACAAAACCAAAGTCTTAGGGAATAAAAAGGAAGGGGAAAATTTTCTAAGTGGACATAATTTTAGATAGAGAGAAATGACCCTCTTAAAATTCTTATGAGTCTCAATGGAGGTAAAATCAATTCTGTGTGGCAAAGACAAGACTTCACGAAGGGCCTGGCTTTAAGACAAAGTTTGTAGGTTTAGGAGGATTTGAACATGGGCAGGAAGGAAGGCTTTTCAGTAGACTCGAGCCATGACACTGAGAATATACAGGGCTTTGGCATCCCCCAGTCCTACAAATACGCTCCGAGGGACACCTAGTCATGTGGTAGTACTGTGCCACCCTCCCTGCTGACAGTCCGCCAAAGACTCATGGTTTACTTTGCTGAGCTTACTGACGAGAAGCCTGAAGTAGGAATATGCACAGGAGAGATGCACGTTACTCTGTGTGGAAATAGCTAAGTAAATGCCTCACCTGAGCACTGACTGGCCCCGGGGATCAGGGAAGCATGAACAAGGATGAACAAGCATCTGTCGCCCTAGGTCAGTGAGCGTTGCAACCAAGCAGAAACCTCCCCTTCTCAAAAACCTAAATAAAAGTATCCCTTCTCCATAGTTTTAAAGAACTGCTGTTTGGTAGCATATTATTTCTAGTGCATCAAAGTAAAAAAAAAAATCCATATGTGGTTCAATGTGACATATGCTTCAGATACAAGGAAAGGTGAGTTCACAGTGACATTGGCATATGAATAATGACATCAACTCCGAGAACGCTCCAATCAAAGTTAGAGGCTCAAGATAGAAAGACATTTTCTATATCACTAATAGGAGCCCTAGAACACAAGGTAGATAAGTGGGAAAAACCAGGTTCAGAGGCTTACAGAATTTATCTATCTAGAAAGCCTATCAAATAACTGATAATGACAGTCTTAGATATTAAAAGGTTGACATTATCTGCCTACAAATTTAACAATGAAATGAATCATGCTTCTTCGATTTTATCACTAGTGAAGAATGTAAATGATAGAATTATCTCAGGAACTATGAAGGATATATATATATATATATATATATATATATATATATATATATATATATCAGCCAATTAGTACCTTTGCCAGAAATGTTACTTATTTCATCTATTTCTTACTAATGGAGTCATTTTGCTTAATTTTAAAGTTGGTGAAATCAACAAGATACAATGCATTGAGGAAGAGTATTTTCTGAAAAGGTTTGGGTGTGCGTCTTAAACACACTCAGGGAGATCTGGAAAGCCAGGCTTAGAGAATGGCAGGAATCTGAGCTTTCTGATGTCGTATTTAGTAGAACAGCCCTTCCTTTAGAATGCTGCAAATCTTGCAGCTTGGCCAGAAATAACACCATCTTTATCTCCTCTAGGTTAAAGTTCCAAATTTAAAAAAAATAAATAGAGTTGTTTGGATCCAGCATACCGTATCACACCGATTAGCTATGCTATGAAGGCAGGATTCCACACCTTAAATATAAATATGGCACACCTGTTGGGGGAGCAGGTGGTTCCCAGAAAGGAGTTCTTGGATGGGCAATTTGATATGTGTCCTAACGGCTTGTTTAGAAACGGGAAGAGGGATGTATGCAGAACCTGTTTGTCTCAACATTATTAATAACTGCAGAAAAACGAATACTTTGATGCCCACTGGAATTGGCAACTTAGTAAAATGATGCTCAAATATTAATTAAGCCAGTTAAATTCTATTTCTGTGCAGTTTGGTGATGAAAGAAACATAGTTGCTTAATTATTTTTTTATAAAAATATTTGAGAAATACTACCCAAATCTTCACTACAAACTGAAGTCTCATGTGAGTGGTAGCAAAGATTATCAAGTGAAATAGCTCATTTTCCTATTTTCTCTAAGTGCACTACAGTAGCTACATATAACTTTTATAAGCATAATTTGGAATATCTAGAGATGAATTTGATAAGAGCAGTATTTTCTAGTGATTCCAGAGTTAAGAGTTTTGATCATGGTTGGACTGACCACATTCACCAAGAGATTTTACAGAAAAAAACTGGAGAAGTAATAATTTTTATAATCTAGGAATTTGCAAGCTTTGCATTCATATAAGCCCTTAGGTTAACACTGTTAAAAAGCTGATCAAAGGTGGCCCTTGTCTAAGTCTTGTCTATGTCTAGAGCCATACCTTACATACAAGTCCTCTTGAATAGAATTTCTGTTTGTAGAGGAAAGTAGACATGCTAAGTGATTTGCTCTGACCCTTGAATTAAACCAAGATCTGAAGATCATGATTTCTGAGCTTCTGTTCACTTTATCATTTGCTTCGCCTTGAAAGTAAAAGGTGGTGCATTTACGTCTGGTTAGCAGATAATTTTCTCCTCTAAGATCTTCTCAAGTCTATAAGCCAAGTGGGTCATAAATAGAATGGAGCAAATGGGGGACAAATACAATCTATCTCATTTTCCTATTTCTCTAGTCCTCAGACAATGGTTCTCAGTCTGGGCTTCACATTGGTATCTTCTGGAAAGTTAGCTTTTATTTATTAAATAAGTATCACTGTGGCTCTTATTCTAGGCATATTAGTTAAGAGTCTCTGGATAACATAGGTTTTTAAATGTCTTGGAATTGATTTGCTGGGCAATAATGACAATGCTGTGTGTAACTTGTTAAAGAAATGCCAGATTGTTTTCCCCAATGATGGCACCATTTCTCATTCTGAGCAGCAAGGTACTAGGGCTTCCATTTCTCTATGTCCTCAACAACGATTGTTAGCATCAGTTACCATGAAATTAGCCATCCTATATGCTTGAAACAGTATCTCTCCATGGTTTGATTTGTATTTCTCTAATGAGCATTGATGAGGATTTGTTCATGCTCATAATGGCTGTTCATATGCTGTTTTGGATATATGTCTAGTAATATTACTTGCCCATTACTAAACAAGTCCCTTATCATATATATCATTTGCTTGAATTGTCTTCCATTTTCTGGGGCATATTTCTCATGTTTGTGATGAGTTTTGAAATGAATTTTTAAAAATTCTGATAGCCTGGCATTTGTGTTTTGCTACTCGTATTTCTGTTGTAATATCTAAGAATCTGTTTATGTCCCAAAGGTTTGACACAATCTTTTATTCTCTGAGCCTTATAGCTTTATCCCCTCCACTAAGGGTTTTAATTTATTTTGAGTTAAACTTGTATGTAGGAGGAACCCTACTTCATTCTTTTGCTTTCTTCTTATTAATTGAAAAGCCTAATCTTCATGCACTGGATAATTTTGATGTTGTCATGGAATCCATGTTATGGATTAATTTGGAAATCCACTTCTCTGGAACTAGATAATAGTGTTGATTGCACAAGTTTGTAAATATATTAAAATGTATTTTGAATGGATTTTGTGAAATATTAATTATATTTCATTGAAAATGTTTTACCCATCAATTCAGTTTTATTGACCTTCTTGAGCAAGCATCTCAATCTGGTAGATTGATTATTTTTGAATGTTTATCTCTTAGTAAGAATGTTTTCATAGCCTCTGTTATAGCTTCTCATATAATCATTTGTGGCGTTTTTGAAGGTTTAAAGGGTGTAACTTGAGATGGATGTTTTGAATACAGAATGTCTATGCACCAAGGCTCTCTGTACAGGCAGTATACCATAGGGAATTTGCCCAACCCATGTTCCCGGTCTCACTATTCAGAAATTTTATTCAGTGTTCAGAGTCAATCAAACCTGGCATAAAACTAAACTACTAAACTCACAAGAGTAGGATTGTGCACCCAGAATACTATTATATTAATTTAACATGAGATCTGTTGACCAGTAGCCATGTGTGGTCCTTTTCTGTGTATGTACTAAGTAGAACAGTAAAAGACAAATTTGTCTGGTCAGTGCAATGCTGTGATTCAAAAGCTTGACACAAAAGATATTCCTGTCAAAGAAGCTTCTCTGCAGGGCTCCACCAGACAACACAATTGAGTAGCCTTTGTGCTGGGGCTCCCTTTCATCTAAGAATCCCTTCATACTCATCGATCTTGCTTCAGAACCAGGAAACATTCTATCTATAACCTGACTTTTTACAGACTTCTGATCAAGCTCCTGATCATTCCTCATGTGCTGATTTTGTACATTCATCCTAGAGAGCAGCCCTTCAGTAGCCCCAGACAATGCTTGATTTCCCCCATGAGACAGTGAACCCTCTAAGACAAAGATTGATTAACTGATCTCTGAACATTTTCCAGAACCCAGAATAGACTTGCATGTTAGAAGTAAAGTGAGCTCAACCTTTTGGTCATTTATCATCTTCAGAAGGACTTTTTACTTTGTGTTGGTTTGTTTTTGACAATATCAGAGATTTAATAGTCGGGCAATGTAACTAATGTGAGTTTCCTGAATTAGAATGGTAGTCTGTCTCTAAATGAAGTCCATTTAGTCTTAGGAATGCCCAATTACCTTATGAAAGCAATTGAAATACCTGTGACTCAGAAGAAGTTAATACACGAGCACTCTTTTCTATTTAAATGATTATAAGTATAGGTCCAAATCCTTTCCGGGGGTTGATAATGCACATACTTGGGCCCCATCAGAGCTTCTTATTTATATATCTCAGACAAGAGACACAGGATTAAAAATCTGACAGGCTTGTTCTCAACTAATAATGATATTGATGGCTGTGTGTATGTGCAGATAGCCACTACTCTTTATCTTTCTTAAATCTTCCAACACCGAATCCAGAGTGTGGTCTGTGGGCCCCTGGCACTGGCAGTGACTGACAGTCTGTTTGAGGTAAAGGAGGTTGGGCCCCACCTGTGCTCCTGGGACAGAGTCCTCAATGTAGATAGGTCTGTAGTGATTTATGTGCAGTCATTCAAATTAGAGAAAGCACTAGCTTAGAACACTGGGAGAGGTCACTTTCCGGACAGGACGGAGAGGACTAAAGAGAAAGACGATCTAATTAAGACAAACAGAGACCATTCAGGAGTGCTGGTTTGTGCATCTTTGGACAAAGCTGAAATGCCTAAAGTGACTAAATTGGGCAAAGTCCTACCACAACACAAATAGGACTACTCAAAAGGAACATAGAAAACACTTGGCTTTTAAAAGAGACAATGGTGTGGGCAGAATAAGACTGACCTTTAATGAGCAGTAAAACAGTTATCCACTAACAACAACGGTAAAGGTCAGGAAGGGACAGAAAGATATCCGCATTATTATATTCTTTCGCTCTTGTAGTATACCTATGTGTCTTCTACTGGATGAACCGACCCAGAAGATCTAAGGCAGGAAGCCTAGCTTACACCATCTATAGAATCCAGTCTCTTAGGGCACTCATCGAGTATGGTGCAGACTCCTTCCTTTGAAAAGGCTACTTACTATGCACATGCCAGTCAGTGCAGGTCAGGTTGAAAGTCCTCACAAACTTTCTCTCCAAATGAGAGCTTGTGGGAAAAACAAAACCCCAGACACAGACAATCCTAATGTTCCCTTTTCACTTTCAACCTCAGAAGTCTCTAATAACGACCACCAAAGAAGGAAGCATAAATGCAGTGAAGAATGGGGAATTAAATTGTGGGCTATGCTCCAGTTGATCATTCTTGCTATTCAAGATGTATGCAGAGCTCACCTGATGTTCTGGTTAGTCTTCATTGTCACCTTGGCACAACCTCAAGTCACATGCATGGGAAGAAGAAACCTCAGTGGAAGAACTGCCTCTGTCCTATTGGCTAGTGGCCATGTCTGTATTAGACTATTTTGACAGATTATAGATGTGGGTGGTGCTGTCCCTAGGCGGATGAGTCTAGGGTATGAAAGAGAACTAACAGAGCCACTGATCAGAATCCCTCCATGGTTTCTGCTCCAGTTTCTGCCTTGGGATTCTGCCCTGACTTCCTTCAATAATGGATTATGACCCTGGAAGTTGCTTTGATCATGTGTTTACCACAGCAACTATAATATTTTATAAAATAAAGGTTGGTGGGTGTGGTCATGGGTAAATGATCCTTTCATGTAATAGACCATTTCATTGACTAGAGAAAACATTTATGGAGGTTGAAGGTATGGCTTCCAACTAATTAGACCACTAAGAGATATGACTAAAAGACATGTGCAATGTCAGATATAGGTCACAATAAAGTTGAAAAGCCAGTTACAGAGGGTGTGTATACATCTCAGCAAATAATGTCAACTGTCCTTCCACAGTTTAATCTTTCTATGAAGCCCCGTCAGGATGAGCTTGTTCTATTGGTATCAGATTCGGCTTAGAAGCATCCTTATTGCATCAGGAGTGAGAAGTTTCCTCTTTATTTTCAAGACTAAAACTCCCTTAGAGCATTCTATCTTAATGTAGTACCAATTCAATTTAGAACAGATAAACAAACTGGAGAAGCAGGTTAGTAAATATTTTACTGAATTATGATAGTTTTGTTCACAGCATCATAATATGTATGCATGCCTTTTAATCTCTGAATTTTCTTTTCTTTTCCCCCAAACACTTCTAAAGCTACTGCTACAGTTCAAGAGTCATTGGTGGGTGGCCTAGAAAGAGTCAAAGGTTTGAGTTTTGAGTGGCATGGTATTAAAATGTCATATTTCTTAATGCACCAGAACAGAACAAATCCAAGATATGTGGTTTGTATGGAGGGAAAAAAAACGAACAGCAGAAAATCCATGCAATGATCCATGGAGTTGCCACAAGTACTAATGTACCCATGACAGTGATTAAGGAGAACGCCCAGGCTGTTCCTACGCAGAGCTCATCAGAGGCCACATCTGTTCTCCTCACCACAACGTGACTTTTCTGTGGTCTGATCAGCTGTCTCAAGGGCTTATGGCCCTTTTATCCTTTCCCAATATAAATAGCAAAGAGAGGCCTTTTGACTTAACGTTGGGAACTGTCAAAACCCAACAGGTGGAGACCTTTGGCGACCTCTGGGGGCCCTTCGGCTCTCAAGGAGGGGTCTGTCTGGTCTTCACCAAAGGGATTGCCCATAACCTGACACCACAAAATGACAGCTGGCGTTCCAGATGACACATGTGAGCCGGGGGAAAGCTCAGATAGGACAGCAGAGAGTGTGTGCCACTAGCCACCCTTCCTCATCAACTACTCACCACAGGGGTGGGGAACCCAATAAGCAAACTCAACTGCTAAGAATATCGGGCTTCGTATAAATGTGATTAGATAAAAGTGAGAGATTTCAGGAGTTACTTTCACCTCCAGAAAACTCAATTGCTTAGATGTAAAGCTAATTTTTTAAAAAAAGTAAAAATACAAATCAAAGTTGTTTAAAAACAAAACAAGAGATTTTGCAAGAAGGCTTGAGATGGAAAGGCCACCTGGGTGGTTTGGTTCTGAGCTCTTGGTCCCCAAATTAGGCTTGCTATATCATGCGGATGGAACAGAGGATGCTCAAGGAATCTAATCAGGTATCTCCTGATGTATAGGAGGGGCCACAGGATTATACTAAAAAACTGTTGTGCTACTTGAAATGCAAATTTAACTGTTTTGCTGAAAATACAGTTCCAAGTCCAACAACCTGTTTGGCCTCCTGATGGCTCGTTTTCCTTTGTGAAGCCAAAACCATTGCTTAGCTGCCAAGTGAAACTTTATTCCAAGCTTTTGAGAAAAACAAGAAACCTTAACCACAGGATCCCAACTGTGTAACTGGGGCTGCCCCTCTCTGTCAGGTTTCTCATTCCTCCTGATGGTTCCAATTTTAATATGGACATAAGGAACTTGTCTTTTGTCTTGGGCTAATTAATAACAAGAACTATTTTGTCCTGAGTCCTGTGAGAAGTATAGTATATCATATTTAGTTTAATTTGATCACTATCTGTCCCAGTCTGAGATAGGCATGATTTGGAAGGCAAGAGGCTAATGAGGAGATCTGTCAAGATTGCTGTGTTATTCTACGTCGGATGGGCTATGATTACACGAAAGATACAAAGGGAAAACAGTGCAGCTTGTCAGTCAGCACAAACCCATTAATACCCATTGCTCATTTGACAGCATCTTCTGTACTAGGTGCTGAAGATATAGCAATGGATAAATCATTGCTTCAGTGCTGCTCCCCTGAGAGGACATACATCAGGAAGAAGTTAAATTTATTTGATAACAACCCCCCCCCAAAAAAAAAGGCTTCAAAGACGAGGTTGAAGAAACAGAAGAAAGTGTGTCTAGTGTCAGAGCTGGGCAGCAGATAATCCATTATCATAGGATCATCCAAGATTTCTAGTTACCCTGTAGGTACCAAAAACCTGCTTGCATGCAGTCAACATTTATTGGTACATTTTTAAAAATCAAAGAAACATATAGAGCAGGAACTCATACAAGCCTTTCTCTGGTCCAAGGATGACTGTTTAGGAAGGTACAGTTTCTTCTGGGACATTGATAGCCTGAGACTGCTCCCCTATGGAGACCTCCCATCCAGACCAGCTGCAACTGCCTCCTTATTGTTCACCTGTAGACCAGAAACCTGCCTCCTCAACTCAGATGTAAACAATAAATGCACCCACTGAGGTTCTGGTTTGCAGTTGGTGCCCTTAGAGTAACACAACTCACTTCTACATTTTCTTCCCCCAACCCCGTGTCTGTGTTTCTGTCTTTTCTTTCCTCACCTTCTTATGGCAGTCAGATTTCCAGGACTAAGCCAGGCTGAGGAAGGCAAATGATAGATTGCAACCCAGAAGCCATAGTCAAGTCAACTCTTTCCTCCTCAAGTTGTGTTGCTCAGTGTTTTGTCCTAGAAATCAAAAGCAAACTAGAACATACACAAATTGAGCATGTTTATGAAATTTAAGGTGGTATAGGAAATATACTCAAATGTGGCCTTTCCCCTACTTTTAATTACTTGGATTTTCTTCCTGATATGAGTCTAAAAGAGGCAATCTGTTTGATTATTGAAACAACCCCATGAGGCACAAGTTTTTACTTTCCATTTGGTACATAAAGATGATTGAGACTCAACAAAATTAAGTTACTTCCCTAAGGAAAGAAAGCTTAAAAAATAAAAGATATTTTTTTTTTTTGGAATTTGCTGCATTTATTTTCATACAATCATTTATTTTATAGATTTTATTTAATTTTTGAATTGAAAATTCTTTTTTTTAATTTTTATTTTCTATATTCTATGTTTATATTCCAAAGGCATTCCCCTTTCCCAGTTACCCCCCACCATATGTCCCATAATTCCTCTCCCCCCCTGCTACTCCCCACTCATTCCCCCCCCACGATTTCTCTGTTCTGGGTCTACAATACTGGATCCAATCTTTACAGGCCCAGGGTCCTCTCCTTTTTTTCTTCTTGAAAGTCATTTGACTTGCTAATTGTGCCTTGAGTATTTAGGGCTTCTGGGCTCATTAATATCCACTTATCAGTGATTGCATTTCATGTGTATTCTTTTGTGATTGGGTTAGCTCACTTAGGATGATATTTTCCAGATCTAACCATTTACCTACAAATTGCATGTGTTCATTATTTTTAATTGCTGAGTAGTACTCCATTGTATAAATATACCACATTTTCTGTATCCATTCCTCTTTTGAGGGATATCTGGGCTCCTTCCAATTTCTGGCTATTATAAACAAGGCTGCTATAAACATAGTGGAGCATGTGTCTTTATTGTATGCAGAGGAATCCTCTGGGTATATGTCCAGGAGTGGTATGCCAGGGTCCTCTGGAAGTGACATGCCCAATTTTCTGAGGAACCGCCACACTGATTTCCAGAGCGGTTTTACCATTTTGCAATCCCACCAACAGTGGAGGAGTGTTCCTCTAAGAAAGATTTTTTTTAAAGATTGTCAATTCTGATGGAAGCAGGTGAGTATGCCAGGGCCTGGAAGCATCTAGGCTGAGCAGGGAAAAGACTTGAGGGGAGTTGTTATATTGACTCTCTGATCACTGCTGTTTGGAGTTTCGTCTTCAGACAACTTCCTCCACCCACTCACTATGACCTATGTTTGGGAAGTTTGTTATCTCTAGCATTTTAATTTTGTGTTGGAATATCAACGGTAGTGATGATTTTTGGCTCACTGATAACATATACCACATAAGCAACTCATCGGGAGGACAAAGTGCTAACATCAGAGCTCCTAGCATCAGAGGGCTCATTTGGACTGATGCTACTGGACAGAATATCATGGTAGTGAGCATGCCTGGTAGTGACCATTCTTCATAGCTGATGGGAAACAAGAGAAAAAGTGGAATCCAGGAAGGAACCAGGGAAACCAGTCTTAGTAACAGAAGCCAGGAAATCAGAGCTGCTATCCCTTTACCTACCTGCCTCTTTCAACTGCCTGGTCATTCCAGCCCTTTTCCCATGAATGTGTCTCTACATTAAAAACAACAACAACAACAAAAAAAAACAAAAACAAAAACAAAACAAAAAAAACCAAAAAAGCAACCTAACAGCGCCCTCATTCAGTACCTTCCTGATAGAAACAAGACTGCTCTATTTCCCATTTAGACAATGATGAAAATACTGGCCCTCCTTTTCTTTAGTTTTGCTTTTCTTATATGCAAGCCACAACCACACTGAAAACACAGGAACAAGATTGCGTAAGCTTACTCCCAAGAATAGGGGAAAGTCACCTGCTTTATGAGAAACAGCTAATGACATTTTAAAGTTTCTTCTGGGGATAGCATTTCTCTGGCAAATCAGTTGCTTTACAAAAAATACTCCAACAAAAACAAAAACAAAACAAAACAAAAACCCCAAAGAACAAAAACCCATGTCTGCTTTGAGCTAGGTTAGCAACTTTGAGTTTCTTCATGACGCCTCCCGGTTTTTTGCTTCTGAAAGCTCTTTAAGTCCATAACACAACCACATTGTTTAACGTGTGCTTTTGCATAGTTGTTTTCTCTTAATAGCACTAAGTAATGTGAGAAACTAAAGATGGCTGATAAGGCCAAGCAAGCCTGAGTCTGTAGAGAGCATCTCTGTGTGGTTTCCAACAAGGACTAAGATTTAACAACTACCAGAGACAATGTCATCTAGTTTGAGGTTAGGATGGAATCTGGGGAGTCTGGAGGGGAGCAGCAGTGAGTAGAGGTCAGTAAGATCTTGAGATTCAGAGGAACAGAATAGTGTGGGGGGCTCCAGGTGGAAAGGAAGGATCCTGGGAGGGAAAAAGCAAGGGAGAAAAAGAGAAAGAAGACTGTTGTTTTCATGCTGTAGGGAGCAAACACTTCACAGGAAAACCAAGTGAAATAGAACTCTAAGCTCCTGTGTCTTGTTTTTCTTTGCCTATAAAAATAGATCTACCCAAAAGGCAAAACAAATGAATGAACAAACATAAAGCCCCACAAATTGATGAACATTTACTGAATTTCTAGTAACTAGTTAATACTGATAGTATGGAATAGTATTGTTGACAGGTATATGTATATGTGCATGTGTATGTGTATATCATATATGTATATATGTGTGTATGTGTATATGCATATCAGACTGGTTGAATGTATGAGATATTTAATAAGGCAGAATTGTGATAAAATGTTCAGTAGTTTTCATGTTTCCACACAGTATACAGATCTTAAATCACGCCCATACTCCCAGCCCCCATCCTCTCCCTCTTCTCATCCCCATGGCTCAGAATCTGCTTTGACCTGGGGTCATTCTAAATCAAGGTTGCCTTTCAACTCTTTTCTTTAAACTCCACTTTCTCCTCTTCCTTGCCCTCTGACCAGGTCTTTCCCTTCACATCATCTATTCCTCCCCAGAGGCAACATGGTCTGCCATCTTTGAATGTATTTCAAAAGGCTAATGCTAAGCTGCTATACAATTCTTCAATGTCAGCACTAGCAAGCCTGACAGTTTTGTAAGAGAAAATGCATGCCTGTTCTCCCTCCAAACCAGTGTTATATTCTGGGAACTCCATATGGAGTGGAGAACAAGGCCTAGGAGTCAAGGACAGATGCAAATTAGCTCTTCCCACTCAGAGAGGGCATCTAAGTTGGAAGCTTCAATCCAGAATTCAAAATGTGCATGCCACCATTATAAGAGAAATGGCGCAGTTTAGACCCTGGAGGGGTTGTGTCTTAGAAGGAACCATTCTACACTTCATAAGGAGGATAACAAGTTAAGCAGAACATGAAAGTGGACATGAATTAATGTCTGGCCTGTGGTATTAGCTGCAGTGGGTCCTAGGAGCCTTGGTATCCAGTTGTGTAATGAGAATGAAGGAAGGGAGGGAGGGAAGGAGGGAGGGAGGGACGGAGGGACGGAGGGAGGGAGGGAGGGAGGAAAGGAGGGAGGGAGGGAGGGAGGAAAGGAGGGAGGGAGGGAGGAAGAAAAACTGGAAAGCAGGTAAAGAAAAGTTTTAAGTCATTTTACGTTTAGAGAAAAGTATTAACACTGTAGGCTTTCCATAGTTGACCATAGGCTGGAGACTGGGAACCTAGATTTGGATGCCTGGGTATCTTCTGCCATTTGGGCCTCTGTACAGTAGAGACCCTGGGTGGCCAGACCCCATCCAAAACCATATTTAATGACTCCCCATCTTTGTCCTCAGTACTGTAACATTTCACATATGTCATCAGAATTTGTAGCGGGAGGTATCAGGTAGGTCCAGATCACATGGCAGGGAGAGGACCCTGGGAAACCTGTGCCAGACTCTACTACTTTTAACTCTACA
Organism: Apodemus agrarius; assembly: GCA_964023405.1. NCBI lineage: Eukaryota > Metazoa > Chordata > Mammalia > Rodentia > Muridae > Apodemus > Apodemus agrarius. The sequence continues at coordinate 53,585,331 of OZ030018.1, forward strand.
TCTTGTCCCTTAGTTGATGCTTTGTACCTTTTGCATTTACAGGTGATAACCACAATATTCTGACTCCTGAGAGTGCTAATAGATCTTCAAACCTTGCTATGGTCAGAGGCAACCATGATACTTTAGCTAATTGCCATTTTTTTAAACCACCAACTATGGTTTTTTACAATCACACATCAACTTCATAGTCAACCAAAGAGACATTTTAATTTGCCTTGTCTGGACACATCCATTCTAAATCTGCTTGAAGACTGAGATGAAAAGACATACCCTAGAAATATTTGGAAGATGAGACTAGTGGATGCTGTCAGAATTTTCTAGTTTGCATTGTCAGTTTAGCAGTTGACAACCAAAATATGAAGGTGCAGTGCCAACTGAACAGCAAGCTGAAGGCGTCAGAGACTTGGATGTGATGTTTGGCTTCACTAAGTCTAATTTTCCATCCCATCTAGTGCAGCCCCAAGAGAAGTCATTTTAAGACCACATTTTTTCCTACCAAAGAATGAGCCTAACCTGTTAGAGACTTGCACTATTTCCAGCCCCACCTTCCAATCCTCAGCCTACTACTAATAGCCCTATAGCCAGCTTCAGGGAGCAGGTAGAGGCTGAAATCTTTTCCTTTGAACAGGATACTCTACCCAGGCAGAGTGACTGAAGTGAAAACAGATGGCCACCAACCACATGACCATGAGAAACCTCATTGCTTTGCCCATCAGTACGCCACTCTGCGTAATATATTAATTTAAAGGTCTGCCCTTCTCTACATTCTTTGGCATTTGTGAGAAGTCTGCAGATAATATTGTGAAAATGCTTTGCAAATTAGCAATGGTCAGCATAGAACCCCCCCCAAAGCACTGTTCTGATTACTTTTTTATTGGCACCATATAGGTGACTTGGGTCTACCATAGAAAGAAAGTGGCAGGAGCCTAAGATTCACTGACCCAGGAGATTCCCTGCTATGGCACTCCTTTTGAAAAATATAGACGGAGACCTGGTGTTCATTTATATTCCGGGAGGTCTAAGTAATGAGATTGCCTTACAACTACAGGTAAAGACAATGGAACATCACTGTGGTATTTACTTGCAATAACAGACACTATCACACTTTCTGTACAATGAAGCAGCACAATTATGTGGAATTGATTTATTGCTTTGTTGTGAAAACTTGTTTTTTATTGATTTTTTTCCTTCATCAGCACTCTTCTTCGCTAATTGATTGATTTGACTGTTAGAGCCGTGACTCCGTCTCTGAAGATGGAGTGGAATAATTATTGCAGCCTGCTGTTTAATCATTCTGCCACACAATTACCAGCACTGTTGTACCCTTCGCCAGCACTTTATCAGCTCCAGTAATTGTGGTGGAGTTTAATAATTTAATAAGACACCTGGAGATGATAGTTTGGTCGTTATTCAGGGATAGTGTTTGTGGAAGCTGCAGGCTCCTGAACAGATGAGAAGCTCAGGACCTTTTACGGACTACTTGAACATTCTACTGTCAGATCAACTGCGAGTTTATAGAGGTGGACAGAAACATTCCAGGAAGCCATTTGTTTAGCATTCTGAGCCTGGAAGGTGGTATAAGGAGAAGAGAGGAACACTGTTCTTTACTAACTGTGCATCCTGGTGCTGTTTTGATAAGCTTGTAAAGCTATTTCTTTCCTTGAAGTTCCTTTCTCTCGGAAATTAGCATCAGCAGAGCTACTCATCTCCAGAAGCAGGGGATGCAGCATCCTTCTAATACCCTCATCTTGATACAGAGATGGGTGAGTTTTCTAATTATCCATGATCCTTGCACCAAACTTGACCCTCACACATGGAAAGACACATGGTGTGCGAGACCTGGGAACTACCAGGTCACCTCAGAATCTCTCTATGCTTAGTGTTTGCTTTCAAAGTAATCAAGACAGCTGTACTTGGTTGTACAGATGTTTGAGATTCTTACTAAAAGGCATTTCTTACTGTTGAGTTGTATTAATAGTCTGCTGTATCATTGCTGTCTAGATAAGAAGCTGATTCTGTTCATTCTCCACTTTAGACAAAACTATACTATTCACTAAATCCGTTGAAAATGGTCTTTAAGAAGCGTTTCTATCTAATAACCCTTCCCCCAGCATTGACTTCATCATGTATTCCAATCGCCTCATATATCAGCAGTCAATTTTGAAGTCTGTGATTTAGAAAGGTGACTTTATTGCAAACAGCAAGGAATAAACTGCCTAGACTTGCTTTGGGATTGAGAACTGTAAAATCTCCTTCACTTTGATTTTTTTTTTTTTGGTTTCACATTGAACTATAAAAAAATGAAAAATGAAATATAAGATTTTTACATAAACTCCTTTAAGGTAACATAGAAGTTGTCTTTGCAGAGTTTCTTTTAGGGGTATAGTTTCTTGCTGATTTTTAGTATGTTTAAAAATGGTTCCAGTCAAAAGTGTAGCAGAGGAATGCTTTGTTGGGCATAAGTGGGAAGAGAGGTCCTTGGTCCTATGAAGGCTCGATAGATACCCCAGCGTGGGGAAATCAAAGGGAGGTAGGTGGGAGTGGGTTGGATGGAGGGGCATATTCTTGGAGGTAGGGAGTGGGAGGATGGTTTAGGGGTTTTCTGGGAGAGGGAAATGGTATAAAATTTGAAATGTAAATAAAGAATATATTCAGTAAAAAATTTTAAAAATTATTTCTCAATCAAAATCCATCACTATTGAGAAATGAATGTTGACTGTAGAACAAATTGATAAATTTGTAAGAAAATGCCAGAAACCTGGAAATAATCCATAAATAAGACTATAAACCTCCCTTTCTCTTTCTTTCCCCTCCCTTTCTCCATCTCTCCATCCTTTCTTTTAGTTTTTCCTCCCTCCATCCCTCTCTCTTTCTCTCTCTCTTCTGAAAGAAATATAACATCTCTTAGTTTCCCTTCATCAATAAGGTGGGGCACAAGTAGATATTGCTGTGGTTTCACTATGTGAAGAAGAGAGAGGGAACAAATCTTCTGAGCACCTGACCATGGCAGATAGAGGCTCAGTAATTGTTACCTTCTCTGTAGTGAACTACTATCTCCTGGCCTTTTGGGGGACTTTCACTAATCTTAAGAAACTCTGCGTCTGTTCTAGGAGAACACAACATGTTCTTATCCTTGTAAGTGAAGTAGGACTCTCAAGCTTATTCTTATTTGTGTATGCTTTTAGCAATCACTTAGGCTGTGAGATTTTCTTAGTCTGTGGCTATAGACTGCAAACACTATATTTTTGTTTTTTAGTTTAAATTTTATTTTCTATATTCTATGTTTACATTCCAAAGGCTTTCGCCTTTCCCAGTTCCCCCTCACCATACGTCCCATAATTCCTCTCCCCCCAACTATTCCCCAATCATCCCCCCCACGATTTCTCTGTTCTGGGTCTACAAAACTGGATCCAATCTTTTTGGGCCCAGGGTCCTCTCCTTTCTTCTTCTTGGGAATCATTTGACTTGCTAATTGTGCCTTGAGTATTTAGGGCTTCTGGGCTCATTAATATCCACTTATCAGTGATTGCATTTCATGTGTATTCTTTTGTGATTGGGTTAACTCACTTAGGATGATATTTTTCCAGATCTAACCATTTACCTACAAATTGCATGAATTCATTATTTTTAATTGCTGAGTAGTATTCTATTGTATAAACATACCACATTTTCTGTATCTATTCCTCCTTTGAAGGATATTTGGACTCCTTCCAATTTCTGGCTATTATAAACAAGGCTGCTATAAACATAGTGGAGCATGTGTCTTTATTGTATGCAGGGGAATCCTCTGGGTATATGCCCAGGAGTGGTATGCCAGGGTCCTCTGGAAGTGACATGCCCAATTTTCTGAGGAACCGCCAAACTGATTTCCAGAGCGGTTTTACCATTTTGCACTCCCACCAACAGTGGAGGAGCAAACACTATATTTTCTAGAGACATTATATACTTTGAGCGGGCATTTATTTTGTATATTACTACCAATTCTATAAACCACTCCACAATTCTAAAGGATCTTATTCTCACAGTATCTTGACTTTAGTCCAGTAAAACCATTTTGACCTCTTCTGGCCTCTAAGATGAGAAGAAAGTAGAATTGTGTTGTCTTGTACCACCAAGGCAATGGTACATTATTATAGCAGTGTGCGGAGAGGAATGTAACTGATTCAGTAATAGTTAAGAAGTATTAATCATCACTTTTTTACTTCAAACACTGATAAGTATTCCACATGTATATTTGTAAATGTATACCCCACAAGGCAATGTAAAGTAAATATCAGAATTATTCTCATTTTATAGACTTTCAGAGAAGAGCTAAGCTAAATCAATTTCTCTGCAAACTTAAAACCATGTCTCTGAATTTATATCCAGGAGTATGTGTCCACAGAAGTTAATGATCCAGGGAGCACCCCCAGATACCCGTACCATTAGAGCTCAATAATACTGTGGACAGAGCTTCTGATATCTGAGGCAAGAGAGTGGCCCGTCATACATTCTTCAAATGTATTCTGAATATACAAATACAACAACAAATCCATATTCTCTTGCAGTTTGTGATCTTTGAGGACAAACATAAGCAGATTAGAGGTTGAGCCTTTCATAAGGATAATCTCAGGTTTATATCTGCTGTATTACTCACAAAGAGACAGAATGCATGGCATGCTCTTGATGGTGATATTAGTATGTGAAGATGGGAATTGGTATCAGACAGGTATTTTTAGGTAGTTGACAGAAGCTGAATCTTGAAGGATGAATTGGATCTAGTCATCTTAAAGAAAGTTGAAAGATCTTTAGACAGCCATAACTGTAATATGCAATGCAGGTAGACATGGAGCCAGAATCCAGGGCACAGAGGTCTTAGAATCATCACCTTGACTGCTTTTTATTCTTCACTGCATTTTCTCATTAATTTCATCTAATCTGTGGTCCCTCTCCTTGGTTTAATAAGCTCTTTGTAGCACCAAAAGGTGATTGATAACCTGAGGATTGCTCTTTGAGCACTTGGCTATTTACAGCTGGCAGCAATGCCTATAATGTGGGTGGTAAGAGAGTAGATTAAGTGAAGGAAAAGGAAGTTCCTCTCCTGCTAATCACCTCCAGGTCTATAAGACTTAGTAAGGCTGGGTACATTTGAAGGAAGCTACATTTGCTGTATAATCTTAATGAACAGTATTAGGAGTGGATCTAAATGGAAAACTTCAAACCCAGTTTTTAAGGAATCTCTGTTAAACTCTTCAAGGAGGATATTATTGTGTGATCATATTGAATGGTCATATACAACAGCTTTCTTTTGCCCTAACTTGAGAACTAATAATTCTGCATCTCTTGGCGAATGTATGTCCCTGTCATTAACAGGTTGGATAATGTTCTTCCCAAAATTTTAGCCCATGCATGTGACTTTATTAAGAAGGAGAATCTTCACATTTATTATCTTGTTAAGATGGGTTAACTAAAGTGATTCTTATTCCAAAATGATTGCTGGCCTTTAACAAAACAGAGACTGCAAAAATACAAGCACAGACAAATGTCAACTGCAGCTGGCTGCCAAAATAAATGAATGAATGAATACATACATACATACAGACATACACACGTACATATATACATACATACATACATACATACTTACATACATAAACAAATAAAATAGGTAAAGAATGGGCAATCAGGGAATGAGCTTGGCCTTGCTATACTTACTTTGTGGACTTGTATCTTTCATAACCATGAGAGAATTAAGTGCCTTCCCTTTCAGTCACTTCGTTATAATATCTCTGGGAAATCAATGTACTATCACTTTCAGAAAAAAATGGAGATCAATGGGACCAAATTTAGCAGCCTGCAGAACAGAAGCAGGAAAAAAAGGGCTTTTGTTCCATAAGCCATAAAGCCTGAAAAATATCATTTGCAGAATGACTTCACTATTAGTCACTGTTCTATTGTTGGGAAGAGACACCATGGCCACTGCAACTCTTACAAAAGAAAGAATTTAATTGGAGGCTTGCTTATAGTTTTAGAGACTATTATCATCATAGGAGGGGCATGGCATGGTAGTACTCCTGGCACTGGGGAAGTAGTGAGCAAGCATGTAAAGGGGGGCTGTGTGTGTGTGTGTGTGTGTGTGTGTGTGTAGAGGAAGAGAGAGAGAGAGAGAGAGAGAGAGAGAGAGAGAGAGAGAGAGAGAGAGAGAACCTGGTATGGATGTAAGGTTTTGAAACCTCAAAGCGTATCCTCAGTCACATAAATCTTCCAACAAAGCTACCCTTCCTGAACCTTCTAATCCTTTCAAATGGCTCTGCTCCTTGATGACTAAGCATTTATATATGAGCCTAAACGGGCAATTCTTATTCCAGCCACCACAACCATGGCTTCCTTTTTACTAATTTACATGTTACAGTGTCTTAGCTGCTTGTTTTCTAATGAGCCTTGACCCTGGTTTATCCATCACTCTCCTCTGTACAATTCAAGTGCCCCCATGTCATATTATCTATAGCAAGGAGGCTCTCATGCCTTTCATAGCATCATTTGCATTTTTCTCATTTTCATAGAAACATCTCCACTGACTCAGAACCACCTCTGTCCTCTTAAGGCAGAGATATTTATTTTTTATACCATGGAATATTTGCGACATAAGATAGATAGAAAGCAACTCTTCCCTTACAACCCCCAACTTGTAAGACTCCTCTTTCAAGGAATTTATGACAGTCTACCCTTAGGTTATTTATTTATATTTTATTCCATGACCATTTTTCCAGTAATGAGTTTAAATATAAGCAACATAAACCCATCTGGAAATAAAATTATGCACTAGCTTCATGACAAAAGATAATTACATTATAATCAAACTGTCATTTTGCAAGATAGCAGGAGATGAAGCGTGCTATAAACTGGCATGGAATGTATATGGAGTGTTCCTTTGGATTCCTTGCACAGGGGCTGGGGGTACAAAGGTTTCCTAGTACAGAACATCAAAATTTGTAACTGAGAAATTTCTAGGCATTAGCAAGCATGCAGTTTCTCAAAGCAGTGGTGCTTGCACCTGGCACCTGGGGCCTAAAGACTTTGAACTTAGATTGGCTGCAATAAAAACTGCTTGAAGCACAGACCGTGCACCTTAATATTTTCACTTTTTTATAAAGCTTGTCTTTACCCTTAGGCTATTGTTTTACATTTTAGTTTGCTAGGCACATGGCACTGGGATTTTCTGACAGAAATATGGCTGGTTGGATAGCATGACAAAGGAAACTGATACTTTAAGGAGGAGAAGGACTGTTATTGACATGTTCTGCCACTCCAAGCTCAGTTTTCTCTTGCAAGAATAGGTGGCCTACTGATTTTTTTTCACAGCTGGGATAATTTTTTCCCCTTTCATGAGCTCTGGATAGCTACTGAGATAAAAGAACTCTTTCTATGACCAATGTTGAGCTTGGTTAACCATCAATAAGAGGAGAATAGTAACAGAGACAAACAGAACAGAGACCAGCCTGTCGAATGTTGTCTTCTGTCAGGGCTTTTGTAACAATGGAGAATCCACAACCTCCCAAAATCTGCTGGTTTTGTAGTCCTGGGAGAATAGACTTTTCTTTTTTACTCTCCTTGACTCCCTTCCTCACTGTGCAAAATGATCGGCTTGTGTCCTGTGAGGATGTCATAGCCACAACCCTCAACTCTTGGGACTCTGATCTCTATTACACACACACACACACACACACACACACGCACGCACGCACGCACGCACGCACACACGCACACACCACGAGTCATTACATTTCACTGCATTCCATTGCCTCTTGGAATTTTTGAACTGGATTTTTTTTCAGTCTTTAATAGGATTCCCTATCACCATCCCTCATTCCCATTCCTTGGTGCATCCCAAACAAGCTAGGAGGTGCCCTGCTATTCAAATGGTAGTCCTCAGCACAGCAGTGCCCCATTACTACCTGAAACCTACTAGAAATGCAAGTGACAGACCCAGAGACATCTAGCCATTGTCAGAATATATATTTTTTAATTCAATATATTCTTTATGTGCATTTCAAATGATTTCCCTTTTCCTGTATTCTCCCTCCCCGAAAGTCCTTTAAGCCCTCTTCCCTCCCCCTGTTCCCCAATCAACCCACTCCTGCTTTCCTATCCTGGTATTCCCCTATACTGCTGTATTGAGCCTCTTCAGGACCAGGGGCCTCTTCTTCTTTCTTCTTGGGCATCATTTGATATGTAAGTTGTTTCTCGGGCATTCCGAGGTCCTGGGCTAATATCAGCCTATCAGTGAGTGTATCCATGTTGTTATTTTGTGATTGGGTCACCTCACTCAGAATGAGAATGTGTATTTTTAACAACATCACCAGGCAATGTTTGTGCACATTAAGGACTGAGATTCAGTGATATAGTGAATATGCTCAAATGACCAGCTATAGTAAGACTTTGGTCTTGCTGAACACTTTCATTAATCCAAGCATAAGGTACAGTGGGATACATCTCTGTACACTGGCTTGTGCCTAAGTTTCCACTGGACCTAGAACACTATGCAGAAACCCAGGTTCTTTGATGGGGTCTGACTTGCATAGTTCACCACATTGTCCATGGTACTGTATTTGATGGTCCCTCATAATAGCCAGGTGGCTTGAGACAGTAACTGCCATTTAGTGGTCTTCTGATAGCATCTGCCATCTGTCACTTTTTACATGACTGTCTCAATGTTGGTCTGCCTTATATTTTGACAGCTGGTGTTCAAACTAAGCTTGCCCTCATAGCACTGCAGTATTAGGACATCTTGGAAGGGTACTAATTGTGGTTATCCTGTGTTAATGGCCAAACCCGTATCTTGTATATAAAATTGTATCATCCTTGCTTCATTTTTCCTAGAGCCCAGAGAAGTCAATATGTCAGTAAGCCTCACCTATATTTCTACTTGAGTTTGTGCTGCTAATCTCCTGAAAGTCTATTGTTTTCAAGTGAAGGGTAGGAATACCTGGCCTCTGTAGCAGATTGATAAATATGCATTCCATTATGTCTTGGGAACATGAGTTTGAAATAACATTTGGTGCATACTATTTTACTAAGTGACCCCTATATATACATTATAATCTGTAAATAAATGCCATTAGGACTAATGATGGAATGATAAAAATAATTTAAATGAAAAGAAAATGAGAATAATCATTAGGGCCTTACTGTCCTGTAGTTTCTTCTTAACACCTTTTTGGTTAAAAGAAGGTTGTGGGGAAGAAGAGATGACTCAGTGGATAAGAACACTTACTGTAAAAGCAAAGAGAACTGACTTCAAATCTTCAGGAGCATATGAACAAAGCTAGGAATGGTTGTTTATGTCTATCACATCAGCATTGAACGGTAGAGACAGGTAGATCCCAAGTGCTGGCTACTCAACAACCAGAAATGGTGAACTTCAAGTTCAGCGAGAGAACCTATCTCAAAAAAATTAATGTAGGGAGTAATAAAGAAAGACCTTTTCATGTACTGCTGATATTCTCCTCTGGCTTCCACATGCCTGTACACAGGTGCATGCAACACACACACACACACACACACACACACACACACACACACACAGTGGGGAGAGAAAGAAAGAGAAGAGGGGACTCTTAGAAATTACAACAAATTTATTAATATGCTATGGAAGTCCCACCCTGGGACTTCCTACATTGCCCGTGGCAATAATGTTTCAGAGCGAGATGAGGTGAGGCAGAAAGTGCCACACAGTCTCACTCTCCTCCACAGAAACTGTTGGAATGAAGCTATTTGCTATATTAGCACAGGATGGTAAATACCATGGCTGACCCCAAGGTTCCTATGCTTGTGGTTCTCACAGATAAGTCCTCATATTTTTTTTAACCTATCATGGCTTCGCTGGTGATAAAAAGTAAAATGAGAAAGAAAGAGAATATGCTGGGTGAACAAGGTAAGTTTTTTTTCTTGGCAGACAACCTTTATTACAGCGTTATAGGATGCCGTGGAGAAAGTCGGCTCAGTGGAATCCCCAGTTAGCACTGGCTGTCCACTGGAGCCACAGAGCTGTGCTAACTTCCACTCTTCTCCCGACTTTGCTTTGCTTTCCGAGGCTTCAGGATGGTGTAGTTCACACACATCATGTATTGAGATCTGACACAAAGAGCCTGAAGCAACTTGGAAGACCTAGATGCATCCAGGAATGGTCTGTGGGCCAGGCTGATTCATTCTTCACTGTTAGATGAGTAGTTTGGCTCCTGAGGTCTTTCTCTCATAGTATGCAAATCCACAAGGTAAGTTTAAAGAGCAGCCATTTAAACTGAAACAAGTCAAACGAAAGAAGCCAAAAGTTCCAGTGACTGAACACAAACACATTTGCACAAACACACCTACACCCACATGCACAATACTCTCATACACATATACACATATAGTCATACTCTTATATACACTCAGACACAAACACATTCTCATAAAGAGACACACATGTACACACACAAATACACACATAAAAACACACATATACACATGCACACAGACATAGGCATACACATAGGCACATGCACAGAAAAGTACACATATACGTATACGTACATGCACACATAAATACACACAAGCATACATATACACACACATACACACAGGAATGCCCACATACAAATATATAACTCATACATATACTCTAACAAACACACACAAACAGATACACACACAAACACACTCACAAAATATGCATGAATACAAACATATACACATACAAATTAAAATATGTACAATTAAACACATATATACACATAAGAGAATGCATATGTATTTGTACATATGTGTGATCACATGTATAAGTTTATGTGTGTATATGTGTATATACTTATGTGTGTATACTTATGTGTGTTCATATGTATATATTTATGTGTTTACATGAGTACATGTGTATATACTTATATATGTTTATTTGTGTGTCATATAAATTTTTCATGTGTATATATATATATATTTATATAGATAAACATGTGTATAATTATGTGTTCATGCTTGTGTATATTTATATGTGTTTTGTTTATGTGTGTGCATACATGTCTATATATATGACTACATGTGTATATTTATGTGTGTGTGCATGCATATTTACACACACAGGCACACACAATCAGAGAAAACACACATATATATTCACATATATACACTAACCTACATATGTACATACATACACATCCACACATATATACATGCACATACGTATACACAAATGCTCACATGCATACACATACAAACATACAAACACATACTTGTGCATACACATGCACACACACAATCAGATGTACAGCCATATCAACCCACACATATACACACTCACATATACATATGTAACATATGCAAACACACATACATAATATGCACACATGCAAACATGTGTGTACACCTACACTCAAACACACATGCATACATAAATACATACAAAGATGCACACATATATGCATATCCACACATACATATACAGAGAAAAACATACACACAGATAAAAATATACATGAGCACACATACACACTTGCCCATGTGTATACACATACAAGCATACATATGCACACATATGCATATCTACACAATGATATAAATATGACATGCACACATATACACTTGCACAGTTGCATACATAAACAGATAATCACACACATACATACATACATGCACATACATATACACACATGTACACACAAGCATACACCGAGGAATACAGACCACAACTACACCCACACTCACAAATTACAAATTTTTGGTAGGAACTTAGAAGTGATGGGGAGATGGGAGAGGGCTCATTCATGCACAGCAAGCTCTGTTCTCCATCAGTGGGGTACCATTGGGTTGCCAGCCAGTCTTCTGGCAGAAACTAGGGAGAGACACAAGGAAGGGAGGAACCAGTCAATTCAGTTGGCTGCACCACAAGGTAGAGGCTCCTCTCAGTCTATGTCTTCCTCTCCAGTAGAGCTCCCAGGCAGGATAAGGAATAACAATGTGCCAGGAACAGAACTCTCTTCAGGAGTCCTGGCCTATAGGAAGGGTTGCTTCAAGATTTCTGCTCTATCTGGCCAACTTCTGTCTCCCTTGCTCTGCATACAGACATGAAAATGAAATGAGATAATGTATACAAGTGACCTGGACTACAGGGTGAGCATAAATGTCATAGAGAGCAAAGCATACCACAAAAGCTAATGTTCTTTCTGTGTCAGCTCCAGACACTCAGCTAGTTAGAAAAGACACCTATCAAGATAATCGAGTAAATTTTATTTTTGGACCTCATTAAACTAAAAGTTCCCTTCTATCTTAAAAAATCGAACTCGCAGAGGATGATCCATTAGAATTGCAATTAAATAGCAGTCGTCTAAATAATTAAACAATAGGGTATCTATGTATAGCAACTACTAGACAGTCTTTCTCTATCTATTTTAAAGACTGGTGGGTACAAGCTATGCAAATGACTTTGCGGGGATTATTTTATTAGCATAAATAGTCTGGAATTTAAATAACTTAGGCTATGCAGACACTGTGAGTCATAGTATTTTCATTTTCCTTCTACCTTTGAGTTCTATGACAGCTCCTTTTCCGGAACCCAGGAACAATGGGGCCTTTGAAGAACCCCAGAGATTCGAAAATACCTTTCACAGAGCCTTCGTTGTTGCCTCAGATGCTTAGAACCACATGGGACACAACCCCTCTGTCATGGAATACACCCCCTCCACCGTGGGTTACACCCCTTCTGTCCTCAGAGTCTAATGAGCTGAAGGCATCTTTCCCCGCTCTGCATCGTGCATGAAACTGCAGCCTTGTCAGATCTGCTGCTCCCTGTTCTTCCTACCTGTAATACTAGGCAAGAAGTCTCTCTACTTAACTGACTGCTAATTCATAATCAGGATGTCTCAGTGCAGAGTTCTGATGGGGTCTGTGATCAGATCTGACAAAAGTCAGAGTGCAAAGCCAATGCATTTATCTGAGGTCTCCAAGCAGCAGATAGACTGGGAATTGCTAAGTCTGACACTGTGTTACTGTTCTTTCTACTTATCTTAGTGAGAGTGTGACCTATATCAGACGGAACACGCAAGGCAACAAAGACACCTAGCCTCTGCCTTTCCTATCCTTCCTTCCCTTCCTTTGTGCCTTTCCCACAAAAACTTGAATTCCCTAATACATCCCGTTTGGTTGACATAAATTAAATTTCCTTCTAGAGATTCCATGTTCTCATGAATCCTGCTTTCCCAACGATTGCTGTACAAGGAAGTACAATGCACAGAAAAAGATGGCAGTTTTATAGTGTATCAAGCATTTCGTAGCATAACTTAAACAAACACACTGAGCAAAGAACGACCCAACAACTCTTCGCAAGCTTCGGCAGAGCTGCAAATGTTGTTTGATGATCCTTTGTTCTTGCTTTTCCTTATTTCACTCTTTGGTCCAGCAGCCCCTTGAGATCTTCCTGCTTTCCCAACTATTCTGTGAGCTGGCTGTTCTAGTATTTGTGAGATGCAATGACATACGTATTGGTTTGTGAAGGTTGGTACAACAAATAGCACAGATTAGCAAGCTTAAACTAAGGAAATTTAAGTTTTATAGTAATAAGAGTTCTCATGCTTGGTCAAGTCTCTGGCAGGTGTGGTCTCTTCCAATGGCTCCTCTGCTACAAATGGATGGTTTCTTTATGCCTCCTTATATGGTGACTAACTGCATAGTGTTTCTAAGTCCCAACCTCCTTTCATTTATCGAGTGTGTGTGTGTCTGTGTGTGTATGTCCATGTTCGTGTGCACACAGGTACATGCACTCATGCATGTGTGGCATCCAGAAGCAAATCTCGGAGTCTGCCCACTTTGTTTTCTGGAATAGAGTCCCTCACTGACACTTGTGCAATCACTGATTACTCATGGCTGGCTGGCAAGCAAGCCCCAGAGATCTCCTGTTTCTCCTTCCCAAGCACTGGGATTACAGGTTCAAGCTACCATGCCTGGTCAGTGATTGATGATTTAATTTCGTGATGGATAGAAGAATGTAGTTTCTTAGTTAGTAGAGTCCTGGATGAATAAAACAGAATAAGCCAGGCCAGTTGGTTGAGTGGCAGTAGAGGAGTTCAATGCAACTTCTGAAATTATTTTATCTGTATCTTTTAATTTCTGGATGGTGTCATACATGCATATAATAAATTATCACCATCCCCACCCACCTTTCCATTCTCTCACGCCATTCCTCTCTGCCTGGTCCCTTTCTTCATTCCAACAAGACTTCTCTCACTTTCTGGTCTTTCTTGTGTGAGCCACTTAGTCTAGTTAGGGTTGTTTGCATGATGAGCATGGGAAATCTCTTTATTGGAGCATGGGGAATCTTTAGGTGGCTATGCCACTGAAGAGAATGATATTCTTTTCCCAGCAATCACTGACAGCCAATAGTCCCCAAGCAAGTGGCCTCATAAAGCCCCCTCCCACCCCTGATGGGATGTCGATGGATCTAGCCTTGTGCAGGTAACTGCTACACGTTCATGAGTATAGCAGTCATGTCATGTCATGTCATGTCATGTCATGTCCAAGAGGCATCTTTACATGGCTCAGATTCCCACCCTCTAGCTTTTCCATTCTTCCTGTTCTCTCCTCTCTCACTAAGCCTGGAAGGATGAGATAGGTGTCATATTTAGTGCTGAGGACTCCAGTGCCACTTAGTCATGGCTTTCCGATCAGTTAGGTATTTCTTCACTAACCCAGTTGTTGTCAGAGCAATAAGATGAAGGCGTAAAGTAGCACTGATCTATGGATATAAACATACACATTTCCAGGGCAGTTTAACAGCGTGTCCATTTAGCAAAACAATATCAGTACCCTTAGGGCCTTTGACCTCCCCAGTCACAGGCTCTTGCCTGGGTTTACTGTGTGCTTAGCTTTTACACCAGTGCTGGAATGGTGGTCCTGATGCTTGAATGGTAATCAGTTTAGGAAGTGAGCCATCTCCCAGTTCCCCTTCTGTCAGTCTACTTTTCTTATAGGATACCCTTGGATTTGGGTTGGGCCTACCCCAGAGCCTCATCTCAAAGACATTATCTTGTTTAATGTCCTATTTCTGAAAATAATCTCATTCTAAGGTTTGTGATTAAGGTCTGTGATGAATGTACTTCAGGTGTGTTCTGTGTCTCCCCAGACACATGGATTTGGGGTATGTAAGATACCCTTGTTTTGTTCATGGAATGATCATCTATGGATCTCCACCCTAGCACCCCGTTCTTCCTCCAATTCCACATTATTTTCCATTTTACCTTTTATCTTGCCCAACTCTGAACATGTTCTTATTCTTGTTATCATTGGGTTTTTAGCCCTCACCACAGCATTCACAACACCAGAGAATTCAGCTGTTTGTACAGAGATTTCTTCAGTGATTTGATGCTTTCTGATGTTTTCTTCCTAATCACCCATGTCTCTTTCAGTGTAACCCCCCCTTTAGCATTTCTGATAAGATGTATTCAGCAATGACATACTTTCTCACGTCTTCCACCTAGAACTGTCCTTATTTGCCCATCATTTCTACAGGAAAGCTCCGACAGTCTGGTCGGGTTTTTTTTTTTTTTCTTCCTTCATAATTGTGAAGACTTCATTCCAACCATTTCATCTAGTTTGCCGGGCTTAGGTTGAGATGTCTGCTGTGAGATCACTCTTACATTTTATTTGTTTCTGCTCTTATACCTCTTTTAAACCCTTCTCTTCATCTTCAGCCCTCCATAATTTGGTCGTTATATATTTTAGGGCAGACTTAGTTGTCCTGAATCTAGGCTACCCAGTGCTACTTTGTGTGATGTTAACCTTTCCTATTCTGGGATATTTGCATTTCATTTAGGCCTGGGAAAATGTCTATTATGATTGTGGCACCTCTTTGGCACTCTCCAGAACCTCATCATGTAATCTATTTGTTTTTTTTTTTAACACTGCACCAAGAAGCTGTCTTTATTTACATTGAATATTTTCTCCTCATGCTATGTATTTTCTTTCTTTCATTTTTTTCTGCTTCTCTTAACTTAATGATCTAGAGCCTTGTTATCAAATTTATTCCAATAATTGTTTTGCAAGAATTTTAAAATTATTTTTATACACTCCATATTTTATTCCCCACCCCGCCAACCCTTGACTACCCTCTGACTATTCCACATCCCATACCTCCTCCCCTTCCCCTGTCACTACATGGATGTCCCTATCCCCTACCCCACCTGACCTCTAAATTCTCTTGAGGGTTAGGTTCATCATCTTTGGATGAACACAGACCCGGCAGTCCTCTATTGTATGTGTGCTAGGGTCCTCATATCAGCTGGTGTATGATGGCTGTTTGGTGGTCCAGTATTTGAGAGATCCCGGAAGTCCAGATTAATTGAGACTGCTGGTCCTCCTACATGGTTGCCCTCAGCTTCATTTAGCCTTCCCTAATTCAGCAGCAGGGGTCAGCTGCTTCTGTCCATTGGTTGGGTGCAAATATCTGCATTTGACTCTTTCAGCTGTTTGTTGGTTCTTCTGGAGTGCTGTCATGCTAGGTCCCTTTTTGTGAGCACTCCATAGCCTCAGTAATAGTGTCAGGCCTTGGTACCTACCCTTAAGCTGGATCCCACTTTGAGCCGGTCACTGGACCTTCTTTTCTTCAGACTACTCTCCATTTCCATCCCTGTAATTCTTTCAGACAGGAACAATTATGGGTCAGAATTATGACTGTGGGATGGCCCCCCCTCTCCCTCATTTGACACCCTGTCTTCCTGCTGGAGGTGGGCTCTGTAAGTTCCCTCTTCCTACTGTCAGGCATTTCATCTAAGGTCCTTCCCTTTTAGTCCTGTGAGTCTCTCACCTCTCAGGTTCCTGGTGCATTCTGGAGGGGCCCCCAACCTCCTATCTCCCAAGGTTGCCTATTACCATTCTTTCTGTTGGCCCACAGGGATTCAGTCCTTTTCCCTCCTCCCCCAATGTCAGATCAGGTTCCCCTCTTTCCCCTCTTTCCCCTCTCACTCCTCTCCCCGCTCCCCACGACCCTGTCTACTTTCCCTCCCAGGTTTCTTCTTCCCTCCCCTTGTGATTGCTTTCTTCTCTCTCCCAAGTGGGACTGACAATAACTTCAAGTCTCTCAAGAAAGAAATCAAAGATCTCAGAAAATGGAGAGATCTCACTTGTTCATGGATTGGCAGAATTAACATAGTAAAAGTGGCCATCCTACCAAAGGCAATCTACAGATTCAATGCATACCCATCAAAATCCCAACACAATTCTTCATAGACATGGAAAGAGCAATTCTTAAATTCATCTGGAAAGGCAAAAAAAAAAAAAACAGAATAGCAAAAACTGTGTGTTATTGGTACAGAAACAGACACATTGATCAATGGAATGGAATTGAAGACCCAGAAATAAAACCACACACTTATGGATACTTGATCTTTGACAAAGAAACAAAAAATATACAATGGAAAAAAGAAAGCATCTTCAAGAAATGGTGCTGGTCTAACTGGCTGTCTGTATGTAGAAAAATGAAAATAGATCCATATTTGTCACCTTTCACAAAGCTCAAGTCCATGTGGATCAAGGAGCTCAACATAAAACAATATACACTAAATCTAATGGAAGAGACAGTGGGAAAGAGCCTTGAACTCATTGGCATGAGGACATTTCCTAAATAGAACTCCAATGGCTCATGCTCTATGATCAAGAATTGAAAATGGGATCTCATGAAACTGGAAAGTTTGTGTAAGGCAAAGGATATAATCAATTAAACAAATTGGCAACCTACAGAATGAGAAAAAGATCTTAACTAACCCCAATCGGATAGATGGCTAATATTCAAAATTCATAAAGAACTCAAGCTAATCACCAAAAAGCCAAACAACCCAATCAAAAAATGGAATATGGAACTAAACTGAGGTTTCAGGGCTCTCAAATGACTGAGAAGCACCTAAAAAATGTTCAAAGTCCTTAGTGATCAGAGAAATGCAAATCAAATGACCCCGAGATTCCACCTAACACCAATCAGAATGACTTGGATCAAAACCTCAGGTGACAACACATGCTGGAGAGGAAGTGGAAAAAGAGCAACACACCTCCATTGCTGGTGGGATTGCAAACTGGCACAACCACTCTGGAAATAAACCTGGAGGTTCCTCAAAAAATTGGAAATAGATCTTCCTGATGACCCAGGTATACCTCTTATGGGAATATACCCAAAAAATGCCCCACCATGCCACAGGGGCACGTGCTCCACTATGTTCATAGCAGCCTTATTTGTGATAGCCAGAAGCTGGAAACAGCTTAGATGTCCCACAACAGAAGAATGAATATAGAAAATGTGGTTCATTTATACAATGGAATACTACTCAGCTATTAAGTAGGACATGCTGAGTTTTGCAGGCAAATGGATGGAACTAGAAAATATCATCCAAAGTGAAGTACCTCAGACCCAAAAGGACATGCATGGTATGTACTCACTAATAAGTAGATATTAGTAAAAAAAAAAAAGTACAGAATACTGAGATACAGTCTACAGAACTCAAAAAGGTCAACAAGCTATGCATTTTCAAATTGTTCTTGAGCTTGTGGATTCTTCCTTTTGCTTTATCTGTTCTGAAATTTGTCCTTTCTATCACACTGCTCATTCTGTTTAGTGTATTTTTTTCCATTTTAAAAGTTTGTTAGAATTCTTTTTAAATTCAGTTTCACAGAAATTGGTTTTTGTTCCCTGACTTGTTTGGTTTTCTTAGAGCATTTAAATTCTCTGTTCAGAGACTGGAGAGATGGCTCAGTGGTTAAGGGTGCTCACTTCTCTTCCATAGCACCTACCTCAGTACAGTTCTTTGCACCCACACCGAGTGGCTCAAAACCTCTGTTATCTCCAGCTTCAAAGGGTTAGATGCTCTCTTCTGCTCTATGTAGGCACCCACACATATGACGTGCCCACACATAGACACATATGCATAAATATAAGTTAAGATAAATATTTAACCTTAGTCCAAGGATTCATATAGATTGCTACATGATTGTGCCTCCCTGGTGCCATATTTACCCGCTAGGTAAAGTCGTATTTCACTAGAAGTTCTTGAGGCTTGCTGCAGATGATGGCATTGACCTACTAAGAGATTAGCTTTTCATTCTGTTCCTGGCACTATCTTCAGTTGTGCCTGTCCAACCAGAAATTCTAAGCATGCTTATTTTCTCAGGCCCAATGATTGCAACCTCTATTTCTATACTAGATGTTCTCTAAGTCTAGGTTGAATACCTTCAGTGGTACATGTATTGCTACTGCTTTAGTCCTACAGGGCCCCCATGCCCATGTTTCTCCCACATTTGATGTACTAGTCGTGCCTAAAAAGAAGAGTCGCTCCCCACCATGAGCCAATGCCTTGAGTGGAGTGAACCATCATCCCATGATCAAAAATCACGGGATTCTGACATGTGGTACACCTCACCACAGGGACCAGCCCCAGGCCCCTAAGTCTTTAAGTGTGTTCCTCACTATTCCTCTTTCATATGGACAATGACTATTTCTTGTGAGCTTTGTTTTCAGGGACAAGTGGGAAGTCCTGTGACCACCAAGGCTGTAGTGCTGGTTTTCACCAGAAATCTACAGCTCTGTGAAACCAGAACAGCACAGAGGCAGAACTCAAGTTCCACTTCACTGTGACCTATCTGCTGCTATGTGTACAATTATGGTTCTAGATTGCCATAGCCAGCAACAGGTTATGCTGAATAGAATCCGAGTCTACCAGGAGACTTGGGTCTCTGCCTAGCACTGGGAAAATCTCAGAGGCTCCACCTTTAGTCATGGTGTTGAATAAGGAGCTGTTGAGTGCTGCTGAGTACTGAGTTTTATCTTATCAGATCTGGTACTGGGTTCAACATCTAAAGATGCAACTTAATTCCCTCTCCCATCCCTAGTGAGAATTAGTGGACTGAAAAAGAGGGGTGGGGAGGAGGATGGAGATAAGATTTTGGAAGAATTGAGGGGCAGTATAGATATAAATATATTCACATATACACATATAAACATATGCATACATATGCACATACACACATATACACCCATACAGCCATACAAATATACATATACACACATACATGCATATATGCATGTACATACAGACACATACAAATATGCATATATGTACATATATACACATAAACATATATAACATACATATAACATACACATATAACATATATCATACATCATATCATATATCATTAATAAATCATATATATATTATACATATATGGAATGACCAATGAATAAAAAGAAATGGGGAGTATTTCTACTCTCTGGTATTGTATAAGAGTTTCTATACTAATAAATTATTTTAAAGCCCATTGTGGAATTCATTAGGAAAGTTCTCTGAACCTTATTTTTCACTGTAGCAAGCATGAAAGAACAAAACTCTTTGTTAATCCAAAATCAACTTTAGGTGCACAGAAAAATGGACAAGCTACAGAGATTATTCTTATCTCTGTGTCCCCACCTATACAACACCTCTGTTTACATTCTTCACAATTTCTTATCTAATTAACTCAGTATATTATCACTCCAAATCCATTCTATTCTCTTTCTCTCCCTCTCCATCCCTCCTTCTCTCTCTCTGTCTCTGTCTCTTTCTCCCATCAATCATAATCCTCTGCCTGCCTATATTTACATTAATAGAACCCAATTCCTTATAAAAGACAGTAAGAGCTATCTGTCTTGTTGACCACATGAGTGAACAGCAGGAAAGTGCCATCTATGAGCTAGAGTAGTCCCCAACCAGATTTCAAATCTGGTGCCAACTTGCTTTGAACTTTCCAGCCACCAGGACTATAAAATAAGTTTTTGTTTCTTTGGGTCAACATGGTATATGATAATCTAATGTAGCCATTCAAATAGACTACCACAGGAACGCACCCACAATTTGAGTACCATACAGACCATATCTGCTATTCTAAACATCTTTTATGTACCCTCTATCTGCCCCTCTTTCAACCCATAGCACACCCTACTAATTGATTTTCTCTCTAGTTATGTATTTTTCAGAATGTTGTATATTTGAAATCATACAGCATCCTCAGATTGGATTTTTCTTCACTTATCACAGTGAACTTGAGTTCCTCCTTTTCTTCTAGTCACTTGTTGGCTCATTTCCTCTTATCTATGAATAGCTTTCTATGAACTAGTTGTGTTGGTTTTTAAAGCAATAGGTTCACCTACTTAAGGACAGCATAACTGCTTCCACATTTTGAAAAAATGATAAAGTGATTATGAACACTGATGCCTAAGTATTAGCATGTAGTAAGTGTTTTGATAACTTACTTCTAGATTATATTATAAGAACATGGTGGGTTTTTTTTAATAACAAATTTCCATCTGCCTTTTAATAGGGCTGCACTCTTGTGCACTCTGTCACAAGTGACTGAGGGTTTCATTGCAACCTGATGCCAGCGCTCCAGGTCTGGACCACTGCAAGTGTGCAGGGCTTTGACCTTCACTTTCCTGGTGGTGTATGAATGCAGCATCTTCTCAATCTTCTCATATACCCATCTGCAATGTGTACATCTTCTTAGACGAAGTGTCAGACTGGCTACATTTGCTAGTTCTTCGTATAATTGGGTGGCAGTACTTTATCTCATACATGATTTACAACTCCATTGTTTAAATCTGTGGCTTGTCTTTCATTGATTTTTTATTTAGCATTCTGCTTTCAAAAAATCAAGTCCAATGTTTTAATTGCTTCTTTTTTGGGGAACACACTTTCTAAAAGGTCATGCTAACCACAAGGTCATTTAGGATTTTCTCTGTCCTATCTTTTGAGGAGACTTACACTTTTGCACTAGATATTTAAGTCCATGACCCATTTGGATTTTAGTTTTTGAAAGGTTTAGAATCTGGGCTTAGGTCTTTTAATATATGGAGTTATTCTTGCAACAAATGATGCAATTTCTCCAGTATCATTTGTTTTAAAATATTGACCTTCTCCCTAGGGTATTACCTTTATTCTCATGTAAAAATAAATCAACTATATTGATAAGAATCTATTTCTGTGCTCTGTATTTTATTTTACTAATTTATTTGTATCTTCTTTCACCAATAGCACATTGTTTCTATTGTAGCCTTATAATAAATTATTCTTGAGCACACTAGTCAGTCTTTCTAATTTATTTTTGCCTTTCAGTATTTTATTGGTTATTCATTTTGCTTCTTGAAATGTACTTTAGAGTACATTTTTAATATCTAAAAAACTACTTACTGAAACTTGATAGCATTGCCTTGAATTTGTTATAGAATAACAGTAAATGTAAATGTTTTAATAGTTAAAGGCCCAGTACGTCATCTCTTTCTACTTGAATAAGCAATTAAGTCCCAATATTGAAAGAAACCCATTTCATCAAAGTTGGAAGTTTATTTTATCTATTTGTGTGTGAGAGAGTGTGAGAGTGTGAGTGTGAGTGTGTGTGCATGTGTGTATGCGTGTGCATGTGCGTGTGCATGTGTGTGTGCATGTGTGTGTGTGTGTGTGTGTATGTGTATGTGTGTGTGTGTGTGTGTGTGTGTGTGTGTGTGCACATAAATGTGTGGAAGTCAGGAAACTAGGAGACGTTGATTTCTTCACCACTTGAGTCCCTGACGTTGACCTTGGGTCCTCAGGCTTGCCATCTAGGACCTTTATCTCCTAAGGCATCTCACTAGTCCTCAGTTGCAAATTTCTTGCCACTGAGTGTCTCTGTACATTTACTATTTTTAGTATCTAAGATGAAGTGGTGACGGCAATATGTTTTTGACATTTATAATTTTTCTCTTGGTCATAATCATTCTGACTCATGGTTGTTGATTTTTGAAATGTTTTCCTGTTACTTATGTACACTCTAATTTTAATTTTTTAATTTTGACTAATGTTTTATTTTCTCTTTCTTCATTTTCCTGCAGTAGAAAATGAAGCCACTGATTTGAAATCTTTCTTCTAAAATGTACACACAGTATTATAATTTCCTCCACAACATTTATTTAGTTGCAGCCCCCAAATTTCTGTTTTTTTTTATTTTCATTAATTTTGAATAATAAGCTCTTTTGATTTTTTTATCTGATTATTCACAAATATGTCATTTAGCTTCCAAACATTTTGAATACTTTCAGGGCATTTGCTAGTTATTAATTTCCATATGGTCAGATATTATCTCTGTGTGAATTAAATTTTCTTAAATTATTTGAGGTCTCTTTTATAACTCAAAGTATACTGTATTGGGTCCATGTTCCATGTGACTAGGAGAGAAGGCTAGTGTATGCTGCATTGGGAAGTATGTTCATAGTAATCAGTTACACCTGCTAATGCACTGTTAAAATCCATTGAATCCTTACAGTATTCTATAAATTATTAATGGATGCTATTGGTTGTTTTATATTTGTTTGATTATCTATTTTCCTTTGCAATTCTATCAGTTTGAACTTCATATATTTTGATGTTCTGTCAAGTTTAGAATGATTACATAATATTAAATGACTATATATTTTTATGAAGTAGGCTTTATCCTAATGATATTCTTTTCTTTATTATATATTATATTAATATTAGCAGAGTCAGTCTGTTTCAATTTTCTTTTGATTGCTTTAACTAGAATGTCATTTGCATCTTATTTTCATTTTTAATTGCACATGAGTGTGCATCTATGTGCAGAGATGACATGTGTGGTATCTGTAGAGGTGAGCAGGGGGTATCAGCATTCCTAGAACAGGAACTACAGTGTGCTGTAAGCAGGCTGGGAAGCCCACTCTGATGTGCACTATAAACCATTGAGCCTTAATTTCTCCAGTCCCACAGATTTTCCATTTATAATCTATTTGTGTCTTCATATTTAAGGTGGGTTCTCCTAGGCAGTTTACACTTGAGTCTTTTTCTGTTTTTAATTTAAAAAGTATATCATATAGTGTACAATATCATTTATGTCTAAAGTTATCAACTATTTTCTTATTATTTCATATGTGATTTTTATGATTTTTTTACTTTAAGTAAGCATATTTATACTCATATTTTATTTCATTTTTGTCTTATCAACTGCATATGTTTTTATTTTTGCTTTGTATTAGTTCTTTGTGAATTTTACATCATGCACCTAAATCCTACTCATCGCCCCTCCCATCATACCTGCCCTCCACCACTGCAGCAGCCCCATAACAGAGGAAAAAATATTTTTGTGAAAACTTTAGTGTGTCACAGTGTGTCCCACAGTATACCCTTTGTCCACACTTCTTTGCTTGCAAATGTTCATTGCAATAACTCATAAGTCTGGTACAAGGTCTCTGGCTTCTGCTACTCTATTGATACTAGAACCTTAGTAGGACTCCTCTTAGATACTATTGCTCTGTGTCATGAAGATGCTGTAGGTTTTGATCCATAGAACACCCCTCCACAAATTCCAGCAGTTCGACCATGGGGTAGATGTTAGAGTGGGACAATTCAAAGCCCTGGATGTGGGTCTGATAGAGGGGCCCCATGTGCGGGTCATCTGCCTTGGGCTTGTGCCCACCTGGGGCCCTCAGTCCCAGGTAGGGTTTTTCTAGTCTCAGCTTGCCTCTGGTTCTGGGATCCTTCAGGACCTTCACAGGACTTGTGTTAATCTCAGGTCAAATCCCTGTCTGAGCCAGACTGTGGTCATCTCAGGCTCGCCTTTTCCAGGAAATGCTAGTCTACTAATCCTTCTGGTGTCTATAGGTCAGAGCACTGAACTTAGGCATAGCGTCTCTCCTCTCCTCTACCTATTGATGCACAGCCGCCATGCCTGCAACTCTTCTAGGGGCAAGCTGTTCTGTTTCCTTAATGCTTGCTTAATGGTCTCTTCTGTACAGCTTTGTCACCCTCTACCTTAGAGTGATGTTTACAACTCTACATAATGTTTGGCATTATTCTCTTCTTCTGTATATTGCATAAATCCCATAGTAGGTTATTTTAATTTATATTGTTAAACTATTAGTAAAACTTTTTACATTTATCTCTGGAGTTTCTTTTCTTTCATTTTTAATCCAGATTTCTTTCCAGTATAATTTCTAGTGCTCAGAAAGATTGTAAGAGCCAGAAGTCTGCAATGAGATAGTCTGTTATATATGGCAGGGAAGCTGCACCTTTGCAGTCTTAGTAATATGGTCATCGACACAATGACAGCACCAGCTGGCATCCCATTCCTTTATTTTTGAAGAATTCCTTCAATATCTCTTTTGCCTCCGGTCACTTTTTGATGAATTTTTCTAGTTTTCATGTGTCTTAGAATTCTTTGTTTCACCTATGATTTGAAAGATTGTTCTAGAATTAGAGATGGCAGGTTGCTGCTTTTGCCCTTCACTGCTTTGGAGGTCCTTTCCTGTGTCTTCTAGCTTTCTTTGTTAAGGAGGGAAAACTCTTCCTTTTTCTTATCTCTCTCTCTGCACACATGCGCCCAGTGACTGCTTTTAAAATACCCAAAGATATGCTGACATGGAAGGGGGAAGTATCATGCGGCTCCAACCCTAGATAAAGACCTATAGGCAACTCGGAGAGCAGGAGAAAACAGTCTTCCCCAGGGAATAGCAACCCCTCTCCATTGGCTATCGAATACCAAATAGTCAGTCCTGAAATCATATACATAAAAGTAATATTAGCGCCGGGCGTGGTGGCGCACGCCTGTAATCCCAGCACTTGGGAGGCAGAGGCAGGCGGATTTCTGAGTTCGAGGCCAGCCTGGTCTACAGAGTGAGTTCCAGGACAGCCAGGACTACACAGAGAAACCCTTTCTCGAAAAACCAAAAAAAAAAAAAAAAAAAAGTAATATTAGGCATCTATAATTTAAAAGGCAGTACTAATATATTTAAGCATTACTGTATGTATGTATATATATATATAAGCATATATACACACTATTTATCTACCTATCTATCATCTGTCATCTATCTATCTACATACCTACATGCACACACACACACACACACACACACACACACACAATTCAAGAAAAGGGGGCCAGTGCTATGAATTTGAGAAAGAGCAGGGGGAGTGGTCACTAAGTGCCACCCCTCTAGCAGAAGTGAGGCCTGGGGGAAGTGACGTCAATAAACGAGGCCAACTACTGAATGCCTTATGCAGGAGCCAACATTATTGAGAGCACCAAACAATTTATACTCTGAGACTTAATCACACTCCAGTTCTCAGGAGTTCACACTATATACAGTCCCAAGGACAAGCCACATGTGACCAAAATATATTTTTCCATTAGAGGCATGTAAAGAAGAGTTAAAACATTTCATTGAATAACAACAGCAAGCAATAATGAGTACTCTGAAGTAAACACACTCCAACATGCTGCACCTAGGAGAAGTAGAAAAACCCTTTCCAAGAACAATTCTCTGTTTTTGAAGAAATTGAGGTCATGAGATTCTTTTCTTCAAGGGTTCTCACACGCACTCAGAATTCCCCTCACAAGATTACATTCCTGGACAATGTTCCAGCCCACAAGAGTGTTGGATAGAGGAAAGGGAGAAAAGAGAAAATGATATAATTGGATTTTAATTTAAAAATTACATTCTGTTTCTGGACAATTGCTTAAGGAGTCACAGCCATGCCGCTGGGTTAAGCCTACTCAATTTTCTGAGTTATTCAGAAACACCTAAGTTTCTCTTTTTCATTTTTAAATTTCTTTTTCCTGCTCTGGAGTCTTGCTTGCTTTCCCAGACACACTGGACTTTCTTATTCTTCTGCTGAGGTTTTCCTCTGGCCCTTTTCTCCCTGTGGCATCTTATATGGAGAATTGTATGATTTCCTTTTCCTTTTCCTTTTCCTTTTCCTTTTCCTTTTCCTTTTCCTTTTTTCTCTTTCTCTTCCTTTTTCTATTTCTCTTCCTTTTTCTTTTTCTCTTCCTTTTTCTTTTTTTCTTCCTCCTCCTCCTCCTTCTCCTCCTCCTCCCTCTTTCCTCCTCCATTGCCTTCCAACTGCTGCTGGGATCTGCCGTTTGCTTACCCACATTTCTTAAACTGAAATAAGATTGTCACCCAGTTTCAAAACAAAAATTCACTTTATGAGACTTTAATTTTGAAACATTTCA
Organism: Apodemus agrarius; assembly: GCA_964023405.1. Lineage (NCBI taxonomy): Eukaryota > Metazoa > Chordata > Mammalia > Rodentia > Muridae > Apodemus > Apodemus agrarius. The sequence goes on from OZ030018.1 coordinate 53,612,352, forward strand.
ACCATCCCTTTAAGGGATTCTTTCTGTTCCTAATGCATGTTTAGGAACTGTGTGCATCAAACAGCAGGAAGTCATACCATAGCTGACCAATAACGTGTTCTGATTTTCTAAGCTATTCTCTGTTTTTGTTTTTGTTTTTGTTTTTCAAATGAGATTGTGTCTGTCACTACACACCTATGTTCACCAAGCTTTTGCAATTTTAAGTCTACCTAGTGTAATTTTTACTCCAAATATTGCATGTGACATTGTTACAATTTCAGTGTTTTCTTTCTGACATGAATGGTTTTGGTTACCCTGTCTGTGATTTCTTCTAACTCTAACAAGTACCCAGAGTACACTCTTAGTAAATTTCTTTCCATCCTTGTGTTCTAATTTTATCTGGTCAGTGTTGGTTTTGACAGATTCTTGCTTCCATTAGCCCTGAGCAGCTTCCTGGAATGCAGAATGGATTAAGAAAGGAGGAATTACAACACACCCCTCTCAAGTTCTCTTCTGTGAGTCTCGGCTTCTGAGTCTCACTCTGCTTTATGATTCCTGGGCCCTGGCCCTCAACTCTACCATTTTGACTCTTGGGAGGTGGTATAATCCATTTGAGTTCCACTCCATGAACGGTGACTCAAAAGCTCTCTCCGGGTAGGAAGGACATCAGTTGAGAGTTGAAACCATGCATTTCATGTCTTTTGGTGACCATTCTCTCTCACTGACTGATGTCCAATTTCCAGTAAGCCATAATATAGTTTTCATTTAGAGTTTTAGTAATTTGTACCATAAAGCCATCTGACCTATGTTTGTTTATTTATTTTTAACTTCAGCACTTAGGAGCTGTTAATTATAATCCTCATCCTTTTAGAGTTTAACAGATTAGTGATGGTGACAGTGTATGTATTTTACTGGTGGCAGGATCAGGAGATGCAGAGTGTGGGGACTCATTCTCTGAACACCAAGTTTAATATCCAGCTCCTCATTTATAATGTCTTCTGTGAGCTATGTGTGGTGAATACTTATAATAATTTTACATTGCCTTTGCATTCATTTTTAATTAATTTTTTACTTTTTAAGTTTGAGGTTATGACATAATTAAATTTCTCCTTCTCTTTCCTCCCTCCAAATCCTACTAAATGTCCCTCCCCACCCACTCTCCTTCGAATTCATGGCCTCTTCTTTCATTAATTGTCACTATAGTGCATGACTATATGAATATGGATATTAAATTATATAATATATTGCTAAATATAATCTGTTCAGTCTGCATACCTATATGTGTGTTTCAAGGCTAACCATTTGACAATGGGAAACCTATGCTTTTCCCTGTAGAAGACGACCTCTTCGGCTCCAAGTTTTCCTTAGTTGTCTAGAGTTTTTGTGTAGGGTTGAGGCCTCATGGTCTTTTTCCTGTTCACTTTGGCATATCTAGTGGTGTCATCATTTTTAGACATTTAGACATTTTGGTGAGACTTTATCGGTATTGGTTCTGACATTATGAAGAGACATAATCTCACAGAAAGTTCCCATATCTTATGTCCATTTTTAATACAAATTTGACATTCTTGTACCCAAAGCAGAACTCAGTTGTACCTACCTGATTCCCAGTTCCAAAATTACCATAATAGCTAAAACTAGTAGCCAAAAGTCCGACATTACAGACATCTCTCCTGGCCAGGGTTCTAGAGTCTACTATCCAGCTGCTTCCATTCAGACAGCTGTTCATGAAATAAAAGTAGTCCCACAGAATCCCCCAACAGATCCCACTAGTTATTGCCATTGCTTCTTGCTCCCTGAGTTGTATATGTATGGCCCCAGGCACGGGCATCCTCTCTAGGGTCTGTCCTAAGATCTAATTCACTATGTTAAATCACTGAAACCTTGCTGGCAATTCAACACCATGAGGATGTCACACAGGAAGATGCCTGTGGTCACAGCTGGGGGCAGTAGTTATCAACTAGTTAATAGACAACTCAAACTCTATATCTAGCTAAGCACTCCAATGTGCTGTTCTCCAGTGGATTTTAATACCCATATTATTTATTTTTCTATTGTTGTGATAAAATGTCATAATCAAGGGAACTTATAGAAGAAAGAGTTTCTTTGCCTTATAGTTGCAGAGGGGTGAGACTCTATCATGGTGGGGAGGAAAGAGATGTCTGGCTGGAGCAGGAAGCTGAAAGTCCACATCTTTTTCCCTCAAACATGAAGCAACGCATGGGAAGTGGTGTAGGGACTTAAACTCTCAGCTCTATTCCACAGTGACAAACTTCTTCCAGAAAGGCCACACCTCCCTGATACCTCTCAAACAGTACCACGAACTGGTGTCTACGTTTTCAATTGCAGGAGTGTAGGAGGGACGGATGATGTGCGCAGTTTATTTGTTGCTATGCTGATATAATCGCTGGCAGAAAGGCTATCCAGAATATGCATTCGATAAATTTTTGAGTGAATAAATTTAACCACTGTGGGAATGGATAAACTGATCAGTATAACAAGAAGTAGATATCTGATACAAGAGAAAAATCTATTATTGATTGAGTAATACAGTTTTGATGTGCTAGGAGAACAAGAGATGGAGAATATGGTGGCTAGGAACTGAGCATATTGTGATACCCAGGAAGGAGCCACAAGGACATAGCTAGAGCCAGGGAAGCAGACCAGGATGACATGCTGTGAATGGAAGCAGAGAACGTGTCTGGGGACTTACAAATACAAAAAACAGGCAACAACAAAATGCAGACTCAGAGATGAGCAATGGGAATGGAAGCATGGGTCAGTCAAGAAGATAAAGGAGAAGATAAAGGAAAAAGACACCCCAGGAACCGCACAAAGGCTGCTGTTGTCACCGGCCTCTGCCATCGACACTTGACAGCTGCTGTCATTTACTGAGCTTACCAGAAGCTGTGCCACCTTTTTGTTTTAGTGCTTCAGTCATAAATACAAGAAAGGTAATCACGCCCTCCTCTTACTGGATTTTGTTAGCTTTTCCTGTTGCCTTTGGTACAAAGGCCATGAAGTGATTTATATTAAACCCCTCGGTTTCTTGTTCATTCTTAGACATTCAGATGTATTTTGTTTTCGCTTCCCCGCCCCTTGGAAATAAAGGAATAATTTAGCCAAACAAGATTCAGTTCTGGTCTCTCACTCAAACCCCTGAGAATCAGAGCTGTGCTAAGCTTCATGGGGTGATCCCCTACAGTGGGGCAGTGACTCAATGGTTGTGCTCCTAGAAACACAAAGATCTAAAGGATATGAGGCACAGCTGCGAATTTGTCCCCATGAGGAACAAATTAGCAATTGCTGAAGCAGCCAACAGGGTGTGATTCTGAGGACTCAATGCCTCAAGAAATGTTCAAATTATTAATTTTAGGCTTGGACAAGGACAAGTACCCCCAGACAGACAAAAGGCACTTTCACTGAGGGGGAAAAAAAAACCACCGAGGATCTGAAACAGATAGGGATATTTGGGAAATTGCCCTATGGCAGACTGTCTGACTTTCAATTCCATTCTGAACAAAGATGGTTTTCTCTGCATGGGAAGATAAATTCATAGCAATGGGAAAAATAACATGTTTTTCTTTGTGTAAATCACCTTGGCCTGCTACGACCTCCGCCGATCACACCACTAACACCCTTACTTCAAATGATAGGCACATTATCTGGGGTGGTGAGGTGACACAAACATGGATGGTTTGGCCCTCGGCCTGAGGTAAACCACAGTACTCAAATCTTTGTAGATGCACCGTGGGAGCTGCTGCTGCTGCTGTGTGTTCAACCACAGACCCAGCTTTCTCTTTGAAGAGCAACTTGGATCTTAACAGAGTTAGAGAAGTCAGTGGAGATCTGGTTAAAGCCCACTCAGCCTTTTCTCCCTGGCAGAGTACCTTGGGCTCCAGTCATGCCGAGCTAACCACTGAAGTTCCTGATCAGGTGGCATATACTTTTCTGGGTTTCCCATATTGTACCTTTTGTGTTCTCTGCTGGGAATCCCTGCTCCTTTTCCATTCCCTTCACAAACAGGGAAAATTAACTAGCTTTGTAAGCTCTTCATATAGCATTCCCTGAAAGGCTTCATTACATCCCACTCTCTGTTCTATGCACTATATACTATTGCTTCAGATAGAATACGAATTGCACTATTCACAATAATCTAGGTACCCATCAATAGATTAATAGATGAAGAAAACATGTGTATGTATGTATGTTATGTGCATGCACACACACATACAATGAATCCATTCATTTATAAATTCAAAATACTCAAAATTCTAAGAAGTTCAGTAGTAAAAATAATTATGCAACCTCCTTATGTGTAAGTGCAGGAATAAGTCTCATTAAATTCTAAAATCAACAGAAAGAATTCTAAACAAGCTCTGCATTCCCCTAGATAACCTCAATTCTTTTGTTAAATGTATATCATAAGCCGCTATGTACACAGGATGATGTCTTACCTGTTTTTGAGTCTTATTTATCTCAGTAACCACTACATAATAGGTACTCAAAAGGCCTCTTGAGTGCAGTAATGACTCATTAGACATTATACTCAGCTTTTTAATAAGCTTTCAATTTCCTTTGGCAAAAGCCTGTTTTCCACCCCTTCTTTCATTTTCCCAGTCATATAATGCCACTTAATGAAGACAAAGTTCTTGTATGCAACAGTATAAACTTTGACATGGGAACACAAAAAATGAGTGAAAATAAAGTTGGGTACAAATGTAGCTTTGACCTCTGGGATCCATATTTTACTTTTTGTTTCATAGCCTTGAGATGAAGACTAATTCATAATTTCATACACATCAGCTTGCCATGCCTTGCTATTCTCATCATCTCTATGACTATGTAGCATAGCTGAGGGGAGTGTTCCTCCATTGGTTATTTTTTATTGTCAATCTGTGACTATCTTGGGTCAACTGGGAAGAGGGAGTCTCAATTGAGGGATTGCCCTGGTCAGATTGGCCTGTGGGCTTGTCTCAAGAGATCATCTTGACTGATGATTGATAGAGGCACAGTAGGGAACGGCTCAGTCTACTGTGGGTAGCGCCATACCTAGGCAGGTAGACCCGAGCAATAATAAAAAAGCTGCCTGAGCCGCAGCCAGTGAGCACATCAGTAAGCTACATCCCTCCTTGATTTCTGCTTTAGTTCCAGCTTTAATTCCTGCCTGAATTCCTCAAAGCTGAACAAAGATATAAAAGTGTTAGTTACTTGAAATAAATCTTTTCTTCTACTATACGTCATTTTGTCAGAGTGTTTTATAGCAACAAGAGACTAAAACACTCCCAGAATGTAAAATTCTGCTGATCAAAGAATAGTCCCTGATGGCAACACGACAAAGGAACTCTTTGGAATGAGTTGGGGACAATGAAGAGAAAGAGGGGCTAAATCAGATGGGCCTTGGACTCAGATTTTCTATCACTTCCTTGGAATATGATGCTATATACTTTTAAAAGGAATCTAGAGATCTCTGACTCTGACTCTGCCACACTAAGTGCACACTCCTCCTATGGTTACCCTGTATGCAAGGGATTGGGGCCTAACTGTGTACTAGACAGTGCTCCAGGCATTTTACATGTACTGGGTTAATTTATATTAAAAGTACTCATAAAAGGGCATATTGCAATTCCGATTATACAGATGGGTAGGAAACAAGGTAGGTGGGTTCTAGAACTTTCACTTGTGCAACCTCAACATCATCTCACTTTATGGCTTAAATTGATGCTATGAAGGGTCACAGACTGTACATCCCATCTATTGCTGCTCATGGTCATGCAGTGTGGTCTGCAAAGGGTGAATGGCTTGTGGGAGGTCACTCTGTGATGGGAGGACTTGGATTTGAATGCAGGCAGACTGAGGGACAAGCCCTCACCTCTGCGGGGACTAAGAATGCATGATTAACTGAAGACCGGCAGGAGTAGAGGGCTCAGGATGTTAGACTGTCAGCTAAAACCCCAAGGCCAGAGCAGACTTAGATGTCCTCACCCCTAGACTAGTCTCCCCAATGCATATGTCTGTCTTCTCAGTTCAAACCATTCAGATTCCATCCCAAACACTCCATGTTCTAGTTCAGTGGTTCTCAATCTGTGGGTCATGACTTCTTTGGGAGTGACATATCAGATATCCTGAATATCATATATTTACATGACAATTCATGACCGTAATAAAACTATAAGTATGAAGTAGCAATGAAAGAATGTTATCATTGGAGGTCACTACAACCTGAGAAACTGTTTTAAAGGGCTGTAGCATTAGGAAAGCTGAGAACCACTGTTTTAGCTTAATTTCTGTTGCTGTGATAAAAAAATACCTTAAGCAAAAGTCACTTAAGAATGAAAAGTTTCAGCCGGGCATGGTGGCACACGCCTGTAATCCCTGTACTTGGGAGGCAGAGGCAGGCGGATTTCTGAGTTCAAGGCCAGCCTGGTCTACAGAGTGAGTTCCAGGACAGCCAGGACTATACAGAGAAACCCTGTCTTGAAACCCCCCCCCCAAAAAAAAAAGAAGAATGAAAAGTTTCTTTGACCTAAAATTCCAGGTTACTAACTATTTTTGTGTATAGGTCACAGAGGCAGGAGCTTAGAATAGGTGACCACACCACAGCCACAGCTAAGAGCAGAGGAGAGTGAATATATTCATGCTTGCTTTTGCTCAGCTGACTTTCTTCACTCATGAAATTCAGGGCCCAAAGAATGAGATGGCGCTGTCCATATTCAGGATGGGTCTTTTCTTCATCAATTAAAGCAATCAAGACATTCGCCGGGGCTGGAGAGACCGCTCCGCGATTAAGAGCACTGGCTGCTCTTCCAGAGGTCCTGAGTTCAATTCCCAGCAACCACATGGTGGCTCACAATCATCTGTAATGGGATCTGATGCCCTCTTCTGGTGTATCTGAAGACAGCAACAGTGTACTCACATAAAATAAATAAATCTTTAAAAAACAGACAAACAAATAAATAAATCTTTAAAAAAAAGAAAGACAGTCTCCCATAGACACACCCACAACCCAAAGTGAACCAGAGAAATAATCAATTGAAACTCTCTTCCCAGTCATTCTTATCAGGTTGGCAGTTCAAGCTCACCAGGACACAATGCTTTGGATATTAGTACTCACTTTTATATATGAAGGAAAACACAGTTGAGGATTGAATCTGTCAGTGGGTACTTCCTAGAGATAAGCAGCCTGAGACTTGAACCCAGGCACACCATGTATTAGTTACTGTTCTCCTTGTTGATACAACACTAAGTGGACTCAGTGGGCTTTAAAAAGTAAGTATATGAAATTGGGAGGGAAATGGTGAAAGAAAAGGGAGAAATTGAATCTCATATTTGATTAAAACATATTAAATGTGTGTATGAAGTTTTAAAACAATAAAATATGTAAGAAAACAATGCTTGAAGGAAAAGATCATACAGAGTTGACAAAAAAGGATATCTTCTCCAATCCCCAAGGCCTACCCGTAGAGTCAAGAATAACATAAAAAAAGTAAAGAAAAAAATCGTCCAATAAAATTATCGAAGGTATCTAACATCACATTATTTGTTCAACATGTGGAATACACAGAGATGACTGCTTTCAGGAGTTCTTTGATTTATATCTAAGGTAAAACACAGTTCTTTTATGTCCAAACCTAGAATATTTTAGTGGACTTCCATGTCCAAGAAAGGAAATTTTACAATTGCAGCTAGCTTCCCAGAAAGTAGAGAGACATTTTATCACTCAGAAAATGGTATGTAGACTTACAAGTCCAGAGCTGTGTGTGAGGATGGGTTTTGCCTGAAAAGGGATGCCCAGACATACCACCTGCTACAGAAGTTCCATGTGTGAGAACAAGCTCAGAACAGAGCTGAGCGTAAAGCATATTTTGTTTATTAATTTCAAACAGGAAGTAAACAGGGGGTAGGGCTCCTTGACAGTGCTCTCAAAGCATCAGAGAGAGGTCTCCTCAGTGGTTCAGAAGTACCTCCCAGCATTTGCCTTTTAGAGTCAAAAAATCATAGAAATCTCTGGACTTTCCTGTCTTTTCTGTAAGGATTATAACATGTAGCTGAAAATGTAAAACCTCATGTTTTATGACTTTTCCTGCTGAGACATGAACAAATATCCACTCAGCCAAGACAGGGTACAGATAATAGGCCAACGAATTGATTCCACCTAAGCTTAACGAACTAGTGAGTTTGTGATGGTACTTATAGAAGCATGGTTGAACAGTTACTGACAAGAACAACCATGGCCAAAACTCAGGTGAATCAGCACAAGGCCCACATGAGCCTGGGTGATGACTCACAAAAGCTGCGATTTTAGAGCTCCATTCATGAGTTGTAGATGGAATCGCCCAATAAAGTCCCTTCTTCCCAGCAATTGTTACTGCTAAGCATAACCTTTGGGGTAAGGTTTATGAGTTTTGTTACTTTGGGGGATCTTCCTGATCCTTACAAGTTTCCTTTATCTCTTGGGTCTTGTATGTTTCGTTTACTTCCTGAGTCTTACAAGCCACCTTGCTTCTCCAAAACTTCTGTCTTTTCCTCTTCTGTGCTTGCTGAGATTTGCTTTTCTTTACACTCTTTGAGCTACAGTCAAATTTCTGTTGATATAGATATAGAAGGTTCATTTAGTTTTCTTCTGTGCCATTTGTCCTGTGCAATCTGACACTTGGTATTTTTTTTATTTTGGATTTTTGGTTGTTTGGGGTAATAGGATAACTCAGAAACAATCTTGGTTAGTATGAGAATATCAAGGATATCTTCCTAGATACTACCTTTCAGATACTTTAACACAGTCACTGTACAAATGACTGTGACATAATTTTGACAATAAAAGGACTTCTGGGGGAATCAATATCCCTGACCTCAAGCAGTACTACAGAGCAACTGTGTTAAAAACTGCATGGTACTGGTACGGTGACAGGCAAGTAGATCAATGGAATAGAATTGAAGACTCAGAAATGAACCCACAGACTTATGGTCACTTGATCTTTGATAAAAGAGCTACAACCATCCAGTGGAAAAAGGATAGCCTTTTCAGCAAATGGTGTTGGTTCAACTGGAGGTCAACATGCAGAAGAATGCAAATTGACCCACTCTTATCACCTTGTACTAAGATCAACTCCAAGTGGATCAAGGACCTCCACATAAAGCCAGACACACTGAAACTAATAGAAAAGAAACTGGGGAAGACCCTGGAGGACATGGGCACAGGGGAAACATTCTTGAATAGAACACCAATAGCTTATGCTCTAAGATCAAGAATTGACAAATGGGACCTCATAAAATTACAAAGTTTCTGTAAGGCAAAGGACACTGTCAGAAGGACAAAATGACAACCAACAAATTGGGAAAAGGTCTTCACCAATCCCACATCCGACAGAGGGCTAATATCCAATATATACAAATAACTCAAGAAGTTAGACCCCAAAGAACCAAATAACCCTATTAAAAATGGGGTATAGTGCTAAACAAAGAATTTTCACCAGAAGAAATTCAGATGGCTGAGAATCACCTTAAGAGATGTTCAACATCATTAGTTATCAGGGAAATGCAAATCAAAACAACCCTGAGATTCCACCTCACACCAGTAAGAATAACTAAGATTAAAAACTCAAGAGACAATAGGTGCTAGGAGGATATGGAGAAAGAGGAACACTCCTCCACTGTTGGTGGGATTGCAAGATGGTACAATCGCTCTGGAAATCAGTCTGGCGGTTCCTCAGAAAATTAGGCATGACACTTTCAACGAACCTTGTCATACCACTCCTGGGCATATACCCAGAGGATTCCCCTGCATGCAATAAAGACACATGCTCCACTATGTTCATAGCAGCCTTATTTATAATAGCCAGAAGCTGGAAGGAGCCCAGATGTCCCTCAAAGGAGGAATGTATACAGAAAATGTGGTACATTTATACAATGGAATACTACTCAGCAATTAAAAATAATGAATTCATGCAATTTGTAGGCAAATGGTTGGATCTGGAAAATATCATCCTAAGTGAGTTAACCCAATCACAAAAGAATACACATGAATTGCAATCACTGATAAGTGAATATTAATGAGCCCAGAAGCTCTGAATGCTCAAGGCACAATTAGCAAATCAAAAGATTCCCAAGAAGAAGGAAGGAGAGGACACTGATCTTGAAAAGACTGTTTCCAGTTTTGTAGGAAAGTACTAGAACAGAGAAAGGGTTGGGGGGTGATTGGGGAATGGGTGGGGGTGGGGGTGGGGAAAGAGGACTTATGGGAAACATGGTGAGGGGGGAACTGGGAAAGGGGAAAGCCTTTGGAATGTAAACAAAGAATATAGAAAAAAAAGAAATACAACATAAAACAATTTAAAAAAAAAAGAAAGTAAGACCAAGTCTACAACTTTAACCTAAGTCACTCAACATTCCCAGCCTGAAAGTCTTGTTTCCTTATAATTTATGAGATTGGAATAGGGCAGTGATTGCTCAGTTCTATATCATCTTCAGTTTAGCTTAATAAAAACAAGAACAAATCATTATGGGGTAATTCTAAGAGTTATGGGAAAGGGTGAGCTGGTACCATTCTTCTGTAGAAGACTGCATAAAGGAGTTGATATGAAAAATGAGTCACTGTTGAATATATCTATTCCTCTGCTGTTACTCTCTGGAGCAGATGACCCACTGCTAAGAACATCTGTTGAGAAATATGGGTAACCATGTTGGGTTATATGGCAAGGGCCAATACTAGTAATTGACTAATTGACAAATATAAGTAGTATAGAATGTTTAATGATGGTATCCAAGGTTGTGTTTAAAAGGGTCTAAAGAGTGTCACAGTCCAGATAATATGGAGTTGAAATCAAAATAGAAGGATGAATTGAATTATTACATTTCTTTCTAACATCTCATGTTTTCTAAAGCATAGAAATTCAAGGATGTGATGTGGCACACTGCATTGCCAATTAAATTCTGGAAGCAGGTCTTAGCTCTCTGGAAACTGGCAGGCAATCCAATCCACAGGAAAAAAATGATTATAGGTCTTTTTGTGCTTTACAAATTTATTTTCAAGATAATTATAAACTATGCAAACTGTTCTAAATATATCAAAAGACCTATATATCAGCTTAGTAAAAATTCATAGTTGATGATATTTATCCATAATTCATTGACTACAAATAGGAGCTAATTTGTGTGTGTTATGCTCTAGAGACAGTTAAACACTGACATCATTTCTTGCAGTGAGCTAGGATGCCCAGTAATTTTCCCACTTAGTAGACTTTTTTTATTTCTTACCTACCCAAACTAATATAATTAATGCATTTATGGATTAACTGCCTCAGACTGTGAAACAGTTGGTCTAGAAATCCCACTAATCACTAATTATTGTAGATTCTTTGGAAAATCATGTTCAATATGCAGACCCAGGGGTTTCTACTCTAGCTAAAGGCTTTTTGAGTTGGAAGTGCAGAACTTTGGCCAATCTGCAAAAGTTGATGATGGTGCAGCTAAATAGCGCTGCAGTTTAATTAAAGTGTGCATCACCAGTGACTCACAGATTTATCCACAGACTCTGAATGGGAATAAAAAGAACTGTTCCCTTGTGAGCTCCCTACCGACTGGCCTTGTTGACTAACCCAGTCTCACATCGTCACTGTCCTCCTCTTAGGCTTTGCTATACAAGTGTATGGTTTGCTCCATGTCCTGATTCATGCTCCATGTTTTTCAATTGTTGCTGTTGCTTTTTTTTTAAATAAGACACTTTCCTGCCATAAGAAAAACAAAGATCAGATCTTCAAGAGAAATTAGGCCAATTTTATATGGTGACCATGGGTCAAATAGAGATATGTCCCCGGTACATACCTATGTATGTCTGGTCTATCCTATGACCGGAAGATGATATTTTGTCTTCTTTTTTATTGGATATATTCTTTATTTACATTTCATTTCCCTTTTCCTGGTTCCCCACCCCCCATAGGTCCCATATGCCCTTTTCCCTCCCCCAGTTCCCCCATCCACCCCTTCCCACTTCCCTGTTCTGGTATTCCCCTACACTGATGCATTGAGCCTTTCCAGAACCAGGGTCCACTCCTTCCTTCTTCTCAGACATCATTTGGTATGTGGATTGTGTCTTTGGTGTTCCAAGATTCTAGGTCTTCTATGTGTCCCTGAATTACTTAAGGAAGTTCTCATCCCAGCCTCTAGAGATTCTGAATTAACAGTTCCAGGGCAAGTCTTGACTCTTTAGCAAGCTACTAGTTTAATTCTGATGAAAGTGGCTATAGACTGCTTCTAGAGAAAGAATGGAAGTGATCTTTATTTTCTAAATTCTCACTGCTCTGCATAACTTTGTTTAAAATATAAGTGCTTGCCTTTATTTAAAAACTAATATATGCAAATATTGTTCTTATAAGTATAATAAATTCTCCTGTCTCTCATCTGCATACTTCATCACTAAGAGAATCTATCCAATTAAAAATGCTGATCCTGAGACATGCCCAGAATAAATTAATATGCCAGTAGATAGTCCCAAGAAAACAAAAGATATTCAAATTATCTTTTTAATTCTTAATGCTATGTCAAAATTCATCTCCTCCATCTTTCTGAATTCTATACAACATTTTTCCCTAAGATTCTTTTGGGCTTTTCCCGCCATGGAGGCAATCTGATTAGCACAGGGCACAGAGGCACAGGGAAGAAAGTATAGTAAAGTCCATGACTGTTACGTTACATGAAAACATTTAGAGCAACACTTTTGACCTCTGTTGGCCTGCTTCCTCTATCATTCCTTCCCTTCACATTCCCACAGTGGAGGGAAAAATCAGGACGTGTTTTTCAATGTGTTCACATTCCCTTAGGTTCCAGGGTTAGATCAACAGTGGAGGAAAAATTACTATAGATCCAGTGTTTTCTCATACTAAACCCTGTCCTTCCAATAATCATATGAGTAACAGAGGTGATAGTTTTAACATTCCATATACCTGCATCTTTTTCTTTCACTCAGAGCTTCTGAACTTCTATAGTTTTCTAGTTGAATTTCTATTGCTTTGGGAAAATACCCTGGCATAGAGCAACTTAGGGGAGAGTTTCCTTTAGCTCACAGTTCCCTACCCATCATAGCAGGGAATTCAATGTGGCAGGAACTTAAAACAGCTGGTCACGCCACATCCAGTTAAGACCAGATAGAAATGAATGGGCGCATGCCTGTATCTGCTTAGTCTACCTTTCCTACTCTTATAAATCTCAGAACTCCAACATAGGGAATGGTGCTGCCTACAGTCGGGGTAAGACTTCTATACCGATTAACCAAATTAAGACATTCCTTCACAGATGTGCACACAGGCAAACCTGATAAAGACTATTGTTCACATCAAATTGACAATTAAAACTGTTCATCACATATGCATAGTATGCCTTATTTATTGATGCTCAACCTTTAGATTCTAGTGTCCATCAAACTGAAGCCTAAGTTTTTTGCTATCAGCCTAACGGTTCTGCTATCAGCTTTGCACGAGGCTTTCTGCCAGCCAATTTTCTATTTCATAGCCTTATAACCTCCAACAAATTTTTTCCATTACTCACAAAATAAATAAATTACTTGAAGTCCTGGTGAAAAGAGAAAGTTTGAACACAGAAACATTCTAAATGATTGGGTAAATATGCCTAACTCTCCTGTGGTCATTTAAACCATGGCACTGAATTTACCTTAATGCCACTTGGCAATCCAAGAGACAGGAGAAGTTACCCAGTTCCTTCTTCCTCATTTGTGGGATATTCTCATAAAACCAGTTCCAGTATGGCCAGGCCATGGGTGTGCAGCTTTGAGGGAAGAGAAACGGGCGCTAAGGGAAGCCTACTCTCCATTTCCTGTCACTTGAAGCCACGGAGAGGGATTTCCTGTGAGTGACCTGTGAGAACTCTTCTTAACCTCCTGCGCTCCTTGCTTCAGCCTGCCAGTGCCTGCCTCTCCCCCAGACCAGAACCTTCTCTTCCGCGTCACTCTGCTCGAGGACTTCTCTCGCGAACGCTTTCTTATCAACACAGCTTTCAGAAAATGCCCCCGGCAGATTCTGCATCCCTGTCAAGATGTGCCTTGAGCGGTATGGTTTATTTCACTCCATAGCTGTATTCCACTTTGTTCCTCTCTGACAGGCCGCAGGAAAGGGAGATAGATGCCACACAGGCAGTATAATGTGACATTTTTTTCTGGCATGTGTGTGTGGGGAGACGGCAGAATTGCCGGGAGGGTAGCGAAGGAGATCAAGGGAAAATAGCGAGCATTTAACTCCAGTGATTTTGTGTTTGTCACCTCGATATCATGGAGAATGCCCAGAAACCTGTTTATACGGTCTGTATTAGTGCAGTTCTCCATCGTCAATGAAAAGATTTTATGTGTTGGCATTTTTTTTTTATGTTTGGTGCTCGTTCGCTGTGTTGAAGCTCATGGTATTGAAGCTCATTGGCTTTGAAAAGATTGTCTATTTCTACGGCCTCAGGCTCTGTGGGGAGGGAGACAGGCAAAGAATCTGTGCCCTGGGTCTGGGTGATACCGCACACATGCTGTAGTGACGTGAGACACAGGTCGCTCATTCCACTTCATAGCATCTGCAGATTGCCCCAGAGCCTGATGCGCCATCATCGCACATGCAGGGTCTGGAAACACCGCGTCCAGCCCTCGTGCCCACTGGCATTCCCCTCCTTTTATGTTCTGACTCGAATGGGTTTAAAAAAAAAGTCAAGAAAAAAATTAATCTCCTTTCTGAATGTCCCCTCTCCCCAGCCCCCAAAGCAAGTAGCACAGTAGAAAAGATTATGGTTTGAAGAACATCAATCAGTTTCACGGTTGGAGGCAAAACAGTTCCCCCCAAGGAGTATTTTTAATGTACAACAAAATACTTGCCTAACTTCTCATTGTTAAAAAGGAGAGGCAGGCTCCGGTCCTGTCTGGTGGCGTTACCTTCACTAGCTATTTCTCTCCTCCTCTGTGGCTGCCATGATGGTGAGGGGACAAAGAAGTTTGTTGGTCGTGTCCAAGGGCGCCAGGAGCCTATTTAGGACTCAAATGGCACCTTGTCCTTCTCTGCTTAGGCCCAAAAGAGCTAAATCCACACTGAAACCTCAAAACGAAGAACTAATGCTATAAATAAAAGATGCTTTTTAATTTCTGGGAACCGGGCCTGCACCTATAGACTAGATATGGGTCTGCACACTCCTCTACCATCTGCAGATGGCCTCAGAGCCTGAGGTCCCATCGCATATGTGGGCTCCAAGAAAACAACGCCGAGCCCTCCTGCCTACTCAATTTCTTATCCAAATCGTAAGCCCACGAGTGCAATTAGACACTTCATTGGCAGAGTTCCCCCTTGAGAAGATTAATTTCATGGCACATTTGTGCTGGGTAGTTCTACAAACTAGACTTTCCAAATTCAATGTGAGAACATGGGAAAGAGCAGTCCTACACGTGGGACAATGAGACGATCGATGCTTTACATTTGGACGAGAGTTGCGATGACTGTTGTTAATGCCATGACAACTATACAATCTCTTCCTTTGAATAGGTTACGGATAACGACATTATTAATGTACACCCATGTAACCAGGTTGCAATGAAAACACTCGTTCTTTCTTTTTTCTTTTCTCAAATCAATTTTTATTTTTATTTTTTGCTTTTTTAAAGTATATCTTTTCTTTATTTATGTCTCAAATGTTATCTCCTTTCCTCATTTCCCCTCTGAAAACACCCTTTCCCATTCTTCCTCCCCCTGCTCACTAAGCCACCCACTCCTGTTTCCCTGTCCTGGCATTCCCCTACACTGGGGCATTGAACCTTCACAGGACCAAGGGCCTTTCCTCTCATTGATGTCCAACAAGGCCATCGTCTGGTACATATGTGGCTGGAGCCATGGGTCCCTCCATGTGTACTCTTTGGTTGGTGGTTTAGTCCCTGGGAGCTCTGGGGGTACTGCTTGGTTCATATTGGTGTTCCTCCTATGGGGCTGCAAACCCCTTCAGCTCCTTGGATCCTTTCTCTAGCTCCTCCACTGGGGACCCTGAGCTCAGTCTGTTGGTTGACTGGGAGCATCCTCCTCTGTATTTGTCAGGCTCTGGCAGAGCCTCTCAGGAGACAGCTATCTCGGGTTCCTGTCAACAAGCGCTAGGCTATTTCTTACTGAGGTCATTTTGTGTTAATAAGTCACTATCCAAAAATAAAACTTAGTATTAGATGTATGTGTGTGCCTTGGGGCATAAAGCTGATCTCAACCCCCAAGGTTTTAAATGAGTTCTAGAGGTTTTCTGTCCTTGTTTTGGGAGGGGAGCATGATGGAGGCCTTCTCAGTGAGCTTTGCTTCAGCAGATGCACATGATTCCTGTCTTAATAGGTCTGTGTCACACTACGCTACCTGATTGGACAACCGGTTACCTTATATCCTAATCCTTCTGTATAAGTGTTTCTTGACTATTCTCAGGAACCCGGATTTACAACTTCCCTTTTCCTCTTTGCCAGACAGACTTAAAGAATATTCTCTCTTTATCCCTCTCTCTCTCCATTTATCTGTCTCTCTCTGTCTCTCTGTCTTTGTCTCTGTCTCTCTGTCTCTCTGTCTCTCTCTCTCTCTCTCTCTCTCTCTCTCTCTCTCTGTCTCTCCTTGTCTCTCTGTAACTTCAGTTCCAGAGGATCAGTAATTTTCCTGGATATGTATGCAGGCAAAACACCCATACACGTGAAGAAAATAAAGTAAAATTTAAAACAACAAAGATTGTAATTTGAAGAATTTCACCTGGATTGGCCCAACAGTGACACTAGCAGTGATATGAAGGAGTTTTGAAGAAAAGAAAACCAGCATGGCCTCGCAAACGTTTCCAGAGTTAAGAAGGAAAGGGTTAAAGGCTGAGCATGATGCTGTAATGATAGATGAGGGTCACATGCTTTACATCCTAAGAAACAGGAAAATGGGGATTCACTCAAGATGATTTTTACTTATGATGGAGAGGGATGTTTAATCTTATTTAAACATCATACACTGTGTGTGTGTGTGTGTGTGTGTGTATGTGAGAGAGAGAGAGAGAGAGAGACAGACAGACAGACAGACAGACAGACATATAGAGACAGAGACACAGAGAGAGAAACAGAGAGATAGAATTCCATGACCCACAATAAATATACAAATTTAATATTTTCATGGATGAGAAGAGTAGCTGTAATTTCCTTTTCAAAAGTCTGAGAAGAAGCACCTAGAATAGAGTGGAGAAGAGGAAAGAAATCCACTGGGATAAAGGGATGTGTTGACATGAGTTGGTATTGTGTGCACTGACACTTCTACTGTCTACAGAAAATCTGCCTTTTAAAGTCTGCCTGTGGTTTGGGGTCCACAGAATTGAGTGATAGGCTTTTGTAGAACAAGAAGGTATAATAGGTGGTCACTTAAGTTGCTGAGAGCAGCATCAAAGTAGGACTGAAGCTGAAGAGGGTACTGTGTGAGGGCAGCCAATGGTGGTCCAGGCCCAGTGCCACAGTATTGTCTGCCTGCCTATCTGTCTATCTATCCACCCATATATTCATTCATCTACCTATCATTTATTTATTTTCTAATTGGGGAGGAATAAATAAATTATGAAAACTGAGCTAGAATAACATTTCCCTACCATTTACACAGCATTTCAAAACTAAGATTTCCATAGCTGTGAACATTAACCCATCAAGCCATGATTTATTTATATAGAAACAATGGAGGTAATTTCTTTCTTGACTGATGGAGTGTCTCTCTAGGCCCATGTGCTCTATATCATTCAACCAAAGGCATGGCATGCAACTATGAAGTCTTTCTTATCGTGTGTTACACCCCTCCCTTTGTCTCCTGGATAGGGCTTCCCATGCCTAAACATCTCAGCTCTTTCATCAGCACAGTACAGTGTCCCAGAGTTGTGACAAAGATTCTGTTAGATATATGGGCACCTCATAAGCTTACATTTCAAAAGTTTGTGTATAAATCAATTATTTTGAACTGTGGCTGCATTTCCCCTATTGAAATGATGTTATAAATTGTGTGGGAGACTTCATAAATCTCAGACCTAACCACTCTTCAAAATATATTCTCTTTACATGGTAGGATGGATTGTTCCTCCTTCTTCTGAACTTGGCATATATTTAGCTAGGTCAATGGGACCAAGCCTTTGGTATTATAAGTCAACCTAGGGAAGGGTTTCTTGTGTTGGTAACTTTATGGGGGATTCCACCCCACTCTATCCCACTTAGCTCCTGAGTAAATGACGTAGAAATGTTAGGTTTTATTAACAAGCTGCTGGCACTATGTTGGGCAGGTTCTGAGCTATTCTAACTGGATTAGTCTGTTAATAACCAGATAAAAGCTCCCTTATCTCCCAACTGGGTCTTGCTGTGCTCCATGAGTGTCTATAGGGTGAGCTTCTCTTGGCCACATGCTCATGGTCATCCTCTCGGCCCATCCCACCTCATGGTGGCTTTTTTCCCCTCCTTTGATCTTCTCTTTCCTCATGATCGCTACCTGAGATTCCCTCATTCTGCCTACAGTCTCACTTTCCTCTCTCCCCTGCTCAGTCATAGGCTCTAGTTTTTTTTTTTTTATTATTACCCAATCAGTGGGGAGCATTCCTTACACACATTGGTCAATACAGTGCCCATGTCCAGACTACAACTTGGTTTTGAGGTACCAGATTCAGCATCTGATTACCCAGCTCACAAGACCAACCCTGATAAGATCTTATTTAATAAATAAGCTGAGATTAGTACAATAGGAAGACACACACTGGAAGTGGTGCAGGAGCTTTTCTCTCTAATACCCCTTAGAGCATAGGTTAGACCACAGTGAGACTATTATCATGTCCCTCTGCCCTTAACTTACAATTGAATGTAGGCTAAAGACAAGCTCAAGATGCTGACTGAAAGCAGGGTAGCAAAAGTGAGAAATGGGGGGTAGAGTTGTGGGCGGCTCAAGGGAAAAGGTGGATACTATTGTCTGGTGACCTTAGTGTTCTTGTGAGCAACTCATGGTCAGCAGAGTTTAAAAAATACAATGTACAACTTCAAAATAGTCAACTTCAATAGTACAACTTCAAACACTGTCAAAATAGTAGGAAGTTATTAAGAAAATATATTTAGCCCTGGGGCTTCCCTGGAGCTTACATACCTGAGTGAGAGAGGTCACATGACGATACTCCAGATGGAGAAGTAACACTCTGAGCCCATCAGCTCATACCCAAGCACTGAAGGGTCCATACCCAGCAGAGGGGAACCATGGACTATAAAGATCAGGAATGATGAACATCTGTGTGTGAGTATTACACAGTATAGAACCCCTAATTTATGGGTTCATGAAAATATATGCAGACAATACCTTAGGTTCTGTTTCACCTGAAATCATCTTTGAAGGATTGACTACAGATGTTTTGCCAGTAAGGGCTGCAAGAACCTTTACGGTTGCAAAGAAAAAAAATAGCCTATAAATGTCAGCAATTTTATCTGCCACCTTTAAAAAAATTAAGGTAGAGACATTTGGTTATAATGTTAACTCTATAAATACGGCTTGGGACACATCTCGACAACCACTCACTGAACTTCTTGACACTGATAGTACTTGGGACTCTCTTGTAAATGAATAAAAGTAGAGTCTGAGGTATGGGAATTTACAATTTCTGTCAAATAGGAGAAAGCTATTGAGAAAACATATTTAGCCCCAGGGCTTCTCTGGAGCTAAGTTTCCAAATTTCTTAACTTTAGATCTTAACTCTCCTGGAAGCTTTGATGACACTTAGAATGAATGGGAGGAAATTGGGTTTTTTGGGTGGTATATACATGGGTGCTTTCATACAATGTCCATGAAGCATGTTCCTGAGGAAGAAGACCATGAGAAAATCTTTAAGACTGACTGGAAATCAACATGAGCTGAGCTCATCTGTAAAGATCAATAATGTCCTCATTTATGGAGGATAAGTCTCTACTTGCTTTAAGGCATTTTCCTCAATACCTATATTTAGCCTTCATCCCATCTAACCTTGGGAAGCCCATGACTTCCTAGTAGGACAATGTGAGATGGTGCTTAGTCCTGTCAGGGGTCACCAGGCTCACAGGGTGCAAGTAATCTTTCCTGAAGCCAAGGTTCAGGTTGCCATTGGAGGCATAATGGGTTCCATCTCTTAGGCCCAAGTAAGAAGTGACATTGGACTCTATTTCATAGGTGTGAGGCTATCCTGAAGCTTCTGTGCTTACTTTAACTGGAAGATGTGGAATAATTGGTAGAAATTGCAACGCAGAAAAATTATTTAAAGCCAAGTAATAATGTCACTGTCCTTTATGATATCCTGTTAGCTCCACCATAGATGTTTGAGCTGGAGTCCAGGAGAAGACAGAACCAAAGACAGAGGGTAGTGTGCAGGATTGGCACGTTCTTGTAGAAGGGATAATATATCCCTCATAGCATATGATTATTCTTACTAAAAAAAATGAACTAACACTTGCTATAGTAACTATATGAATGAACTGCAAAAAAGATTATGTTAGCTGTAGTAAGACACAAATCAACAATTACTACACAATCTCACCCATATGTGGAATACCAAAAGGCTAAATTCATAGTGATTCCCACTGACTGGGCTTACAGAACTAAAATAAGAACATTTGGTAAGAGGGGAAACTTTTAGTTTTAACTAAGTAAGATCTGGAGAGATATGTACACAATGATTATAGTTAGTAATAATATACTGCATACTTAAAATGCAGTAGGAGAATGGATCTTATATATTCTCTCCAACATGCACAAAGATAAGTTCATGATGTTATAGTAGGTTAATTAGCTTCTCTGAACCATTTCACAATGCATGCTTTTATTGCAAGATCATGCTGTACACCTTAAACACAATGATTGCCAGTAATACCTCAATTAAAAAAAAGTAATTCTTTTGATCTGGGGGAGGGTAGCAAAGGAGAAGAGTAGATAAGAATAAAGTATAATAACATGCATGTATGAAGATGTTACTTTGGGTAAAATGCCTTACTTTGGATGCTATCTTTAAAATTTTGTTAACATAAATTTTTAAAAAGATAAAATTACTGTATTTTTCCTTGATGATGAATTTTCATACTGATTCTTTTCTTACACTTAAATGATGTGTTATCTTTGCTTACACTAAATTATAAATAAAAATGATAGTCTGGGCCAATAAAGTGTCTACATAATCCTGAGCAAATGTGGATAATTTTGTATGCATGAGTAAATTTATTTATTTTCCTTCCTGTAATGAACACACAATAAATGAAAGAAGTTTGCATAAAATTCTAATGATATAAGGGCTTCATAAGTGTCTGTGTGGTTTATTATATATTATATATGTATATATATATATACGTAAATATATATATACCTGTATATATACATGTATATACGTATATATATATATATATATATATAATCTTTCAATAAGTGATTAAGCATTTCCGATGACTAAAATAATCCATTCTTTTTCATCTGTGCACATAGATTTCCTCAAAAAACTTTTGACCTGGTGCATTGTAGAAATATTGTCTGGATTCAGAAAGTACCAGAAATGTTTATCAATACTGCATTTCACAAAGAAGTTGAAGAAATATGAACAGAAAATACATCAGCCACGTCTAAGGTAGCACCTTGTTCCAGTAACTGAGAACGTAACATGTCATTGAGTTCTCATAAACCCTTAATGTAATCCCTACTATATGGATGAGGGATTTGGAGCTCAGAGGTATTAACTTATTACCTCAAAGCAGTAGAGATATTTAATCTGAAACTCCCTAACTCATCACAGCATTGGCTTTTACCTTTTCTACCATAATGCACTGCAATAACTTGTCTTTAAATAGCTGAATGGTCCCGAGCCTTGGAATGACCACTCTGGCCTTTTCAACCTTTAACATCTGATCTCTTAATGAAATTATTCATATTTATATACACTACAGAATATATGATTCAGTCATGCCGGACCAGTTGATTGTGAATGTATACTCAGTTTATTTTGAGAAGAGAGAAAACTTGACTCTGGGTAATTTTTCATGTCATCCAGACCTAGTTTCAGTGTCAAACCTACTTAGCCATATGGGATAAACGTCCTCGTAACATCTCAAAATGTCTGTGTTCTTTTTATTAAAAAAAAAAAGTGAAATGAGATTATTCAAAGTCTGGAAGGAATTTTATGTTTGTCCAATAAGTTGAGAGAAAATGTGAATCCATTCATTTCCTATCTTAATTGAAAGGACACCTGCAGGTTTTATTGATTAGGCTTCTTAGCAATAATTCTGCTTCCTTAATTAGTTCTCTTGCAATTACATGGAGATTAATTTTCACTCTGAGCATCAAATCATAGGAATCAAATAAAAATATTTATTGAGTGTCTACTGAGTGTGAGTCACTGTGAAATGAAAATTAGGAAAAGCTAATGAGGTCATCCAGTTGTCCTCTATTTAGGGATGTTGTTTATCCTTTCACATCTTTTCTGATGTGACTGTGACTACGTTGTCCTAGGTAAAAAATATTTTTGGAGAACTATGTATTCCTGGATGATCATGGATCCTTATCTGCCTGCACAGACCTCTCCCACTCTTGCCTTTAAATCTTCCACTATTTGGATACCAATGCCCTTAAATGGGTGCATGGGCTAGGTACATGATGCTTTTCATTTTTTCCAATTCTGTTACCTATTCTAGTCATAGTTCTTTTGTTTTCTCTGTGAAATTCTGTGCACATCATTCCCAGACAAAGAATATAAAGGGCCTACTATGAACGCCACACACTAGTGGAAGTCATCAAGCCTGAGACCAACTGGCTAGAACCCTGCCTTAAGGTTATCATTCCCTCTAAAGAGGTTCAGGCCTTCTGGAGTCACTATGTAGATAAACTCCATTATGTGTAGAGCAGAGGAGGTCTTGAGTGAGTGGGAAGGAGTTGGAATAAGTCCTGAGAGAACACATGTTATTAACAAGAACCAATGCTACAGACACACAGGAACTGTCAAAGCCTCCCTCTTGTCAGTGTGTTGATATTAGCAGTGTGTGCAAACACTAGTAACTGTAGTTTCTTCCTCCAGTATGTTTACAGCCTAAGACGTCTCCCTTGTAGAGCTCTCCCACAGGGACTAGCTAACGTCTCCTTCTCATACTGTACATAATAAACTGGTTGAGGTTCTGTGATATTGCATGGTGCTATTCCAACAATGCAAGCACAGACTACCCAACCCTAGCTTGCTTATATACATCTTTGTACACACTTCTTCATCCCCTTGTTGCCCCAGTCAGGTTTCCATAATAGTACCATGCTGGATGCAGCATGTTTGTGTGAGAGATTAACACAGAGAGCAGAAATGAGGAAGCCAAGAAGAGAACTAAAGGCCAGGTCCAACTGCCATCATGCTAACATTTGGATGAACCAGATGTTCTCCAGTGCCTAAAGCCATCAATTGCCATTTTGAAATAGTGAGCATAGTCAAGGCTTCAGTATTTACTATGACACATTTACATTCTTAATGCAGGGGGCCAGGGGAGGCAACAATTGTACAGCCCTTGCCCTCATAATTTATATAATTTCTCTCTGAAGACTTTTCTTGTCTTAAGCACCTTCACTAGGTAACTAAAGAGCTACTGAATTTGGAAAATCTTGTGTTAAACTTTTGCTCCAATTGATTATGAGTTTGAGATCTGCCCAGACCACCTGAAATGAGGAATATAGGAGATGAGTTCTACCTTGGAATCTTCTTTACTTCTAAACGGTTACAGTCCTTTGTGCTTATCCTTTATGAAACAGTGGCCACTGCCAGGTAAGACTTAATACAGCAAGAATATCATTAAGGAGTTTTCACAGAACCAGGAAGATGTTGGCTGCTTCCTAGCATAGGAAACCCCTTGTCTTCATCAGTCATGATTGTTGTGATTGAGGTGTTCTTCATATAATGCAAAGTTGTTCAAAAGTTTCTGATGTGTTTGATTTGGTTTGTCTGATTGTCCCACTAAATCTCAGAAAGCTTCACCTTCATTGTGGAGACTGACATCCTGTATGCTAGAACACCACGATTCTGGTTTAGATGACTTATAAGTTTTCTACAACAGTGACTCTTCTTGCTAAAGTCATTGTTTTTAACTGTCAATGGCATAAACACCTCAAACTGCAGGAACCTTTGACTACCAATGCATTTGACGGTGACAATATATTTTCATGCAGTATAACATGACTTGGTGGATGAACCTAAGACAATGGCATCTTAGGGTTTTGCTACTGAGAAAGGCCACCATGGCCGAAACCAAAGCCACACAAAGATCCAACAAAGATAGAGAACTTCAGACCAATTTCCCTTACAAATGTTGATGCAAAAATACTCAATAAAGTTCTTGCCAACTGAATCCAAGAACACAACAAAACTATCATTCACCAAGATCAAGTAGGTTTCACAACAGGGATGCAGGAATGGTTCAATATATGGAAATCCATCAATGTAATCCACTACATAAACCAACTCAAAGAAAAAAAACCACATGGTCATTTCATTAGATGCTGAAAAAGCATTTGAAAAAATTCAGCATCCTTTCATGCTAAAAATCTTAGAAAGATTGGGAATCTATCTAAACATAGCCCATATCTAAACACAGCAAAAGTAATATACAGCAAACCGGTAGCCAACACCGAACAAATGGAGAGAAACTTGAAGCATTCCCACTAAAATCAGGGATGACACAAAGCTGCCCTCTCTCTCCATATCTATTCAATATAGTACTTGAAGTTCTAGGTAGAATAATTAAACAAAAAAAGGAGGTCAAAGGGATACAAACAGGAATGGAGGAAGTCAAGTTATCACTATTTGTAGATGATATGATAGTATACTTAAGTGAACCAAAAAAAAAAAAAAACCAAAAAAAAAAAAAAAAACAAAAAAAAACAAAAACCCTCCACTAGAGAACTCCTACAGCTGATAAACAACTTCAGCAATGTGGCCGGATATAAAATTAACTCAAGCAAGTCAGTAGCCTTCCTATACTCAAAGAGTAAACAGACTGAGAAAGAAGTTAAGGAAACAATACCCTTCACAATAGTCACAAACAATATGAAGTATCTTGGTGTGACTCTAACCAAACAAGTGAAAGATCTGTATGACAAGAACTTCAGGTCTCTGAAGAAGGAAATAAAAGAAGATCTCAGAAGATAGAAAGATCTCCCATGCTCGTGGATTGGCAGGATGAATATAGTAAAAATGGCCATCTTGCCAAAAGCAATATACAAATTCAATGCAATCTCCACCAAAATGCCAACTCAATTCTTCATAGAGCTAGAAAGAGCAATTCGCAAATTCATCTGGATTAACAAAAAACCCAGGATAGGGAAAACTATTCTCAAAAGTAAAATAACTTCTGGAGAAATCAGTATCCCAGACCTCAAGCAGTACTGCAGGGCAATTGTGTTAAAAACTGCATGGTATTGGTACAGTGAAAGGCAGGTAGATCAATGGAATAGAATTGAAGACCCGAAAGTGAACCCACATACTTATGGTCAGTTGATCTTTGACAAAGGAGGTACAACCATCCCATGGAAAAGAGATAACCTTTTCAACAAATGGTACTGGCTCAACTGGCTGCAGGCATGCAGAAGAACGCAAATCGATCCACTCTTATCCCCTTGTACTAAGCTCAAGTTCAAGTGGATCAAGGACCTCCACAAAAAACAGACACACTGCAACTAATAGAAAAAACTGGGGAAGAGCCTTGAACACATCGGGGAAATTTTCCTGAACAGAACCCCAATAGCCTATGCCCTAAGATCAAGAATTGACAAATGGGACCTCATAAAATTACAAAGTTTCTGTAAAGCAAAGGATACTGTCAATAGGACAAAACAGCAACCAACAAATAGGGAAAAGATCTTTACCAACCCTACATCTAACAGAGGGCTAATATCCAATATATACAAAGAACTCAAGAAGTTAGACCCCAGAGAACCAAATAACCCTATTAAAAAATGAGGTACAGAGCTAAACAAAGAATTTTCACCTGAAGAATATCGAATGGCTGAGAAGCACCTAAAGAAATGTTCAACATCCTTAGTCATCAGGGAAATGCAAATAAAAACAACCCTGAGATTTCACCTCACACTGGTCAGAATGTCTAAGATAAAGAACTCAGGAGACAGCAAGTGCTGGAGAGGTTGTGGAGAAAGAGGAACCTGTTGGTGGGATTGCAAAATGGTAAAACCGCTCTGGAAATCAGTCTGGCAGTTCCTTAGAAAACTGGGCATAATACTACTGGAAGACCCTGCTCCTGGACATGTACCCAGATGATTCTCCCACATATAATAAGGACACATGCTCCACTCTGTTCATAGTAGCCCTATTTGTAATAGCCAGAAGCTGGAAAGAACCCAGATGTCCCTCAATGGAGGAATAGATACAGAAAATGTGGTATATATACACAGCCATTGAAAGCAGTGAATTCATGAAATTCTTAGACAAATGAATGGAACTGGAGAATATAATCCTGAGTGAGGTAACCCAATCACAAAAGAACACTCATGGTATGCACTCACTGATAAGTGGATATTAGCCTAGAAGCTTGGAATACCCAAGTCACAATTCACATATCAAATGATGCCCAAGAAGGAGGAAGAATAAAGTATGGGTCCTTGGGTCCTTTGTAGAAAGGGAAAAAATACCCACAGAAGGAGATACAAAGACAAAAGGTTGAGCAGAGTCTAAGGGAAAGACGATCCAGAGACTACCCTACCCAGGAATGCATCCTATATACAGTTACAAAACCCAGACACTATAAGGGGTTCCCACAAGTGCTTGCTGACTGGAGCTGAATATAGCTATCATCTGGGAGGCTGTCCTAGTACATGACAAACACAGGGGGGGCACTCTCAGCCAGCCATTAAACTGAGCACAGGGTCCCCAATGGGGGAGCTAGAGAAAGGACCCAAGGAGCTAAAGGTGTCTGCAGTGCCATAGAAGGAACAAAAAATGAGTCGAGAAGTACTCCCAGAGCTCCCAGGGACAAACCATCAATCAGAGAGTACACATGGCCCCAGACACATTGTCAGCAGAGGATTATCTTGATGGACACAAAATGGGAGAGAGGCCCTTGGTCCTGGAAAGACTTGATGCAGTGGTATAGAGGAATACCAGGACAGGGAAGTGGGGATGGGTTGATTGGGGAGGGGATATGGCTTATGGGATTTTTGGGGGAAGGGAGGAACCAGGAAAGGGAACAACATTTGAAGCATAAATAAAGAATATACCTAATAAAAATAGGTTTTCAAAAATTAAAATTAAAAAAAACTCTTATAAAGGAAAATATTTGCAGTTTCAGAGATTTAGTGTATTATGATGGTGGTACATGAGTAGACACGATGCTGGAGAGATAGCCGAGAGTTCTACATCTTGATCCAAAGACAGCAAAAGGAGACTGTACCACACTGGGTCTGTCTTGAGCATATGAGACCTTGAAGCCTGCCTGCACAGTGACACACTTTTTCCAACAAGGCCATATCTACTCCAATAAGGCCGTATCTATTCCAATAAAGGCATACCTCCCAATGGTACCACTTCCTATGGACCAAGCATTCAGACAGATGAGTCTATGGGGGCCACACTTACGCAAACCACCACCACAGCGATGGAGACAGATGGATCTTTAAATAGCTCCTGCTGTGACCCTCAAGAGTCTTCAAGATTGCTCTAACAGTGAGATCAGCACTCCATACACCATAAAATACACATGTATCAAAAAATGCTTGAAGTGCTTTGCTACTTGGCTAAATACTAACCAGAAAGAGAAGTTTGGAAGGGAGCTGTGAGTGCCATGAAGGCCAATTGCCAGCATCGCAGATGTACAGACAAGGGGAGGAAATGAAAGCCCCTTTAGCCAGCAGATTCAAGATGCCACAGAGGATGGAGTATATATGTGAGCATGGCTTGTGTGTGTGTGTGTGTGTGTGTGTGTGTGTGTGTGTGTGTGGCGGGGGGGGGGAGTGGATATCTGTCTTCCTCTTTAACACTAGTTGCTGGAAGCTCTCCTCCTCAAAGAGACAAAGCACTGAGTCACTCCAGGTAGTAGACTGTAACCTGTTAGATTCTCCCCTCCACATAGACAGGAACACAGGTCCCACACAGGAAGAGGAAGCTGAACCAACATCCAGGGGGTAGAGATGACTAGAAATGCTGTGATACCAAAACAGTGGCTGTGCCCACTGGGGATATCAAAAGTGACATCGCCAAAGTCCAGCTAATTAGCGACACTCCATCAAAGTAAGATTGTACTCATTACTTATATTCGGAACAAGCTCTAAAAGATAGAGGGGTTGGCAGAAAGTTTGAGCCATGAGGCCCACATCCATGGATACAGGCACGAAGGAACCTGAAGGAAAGGAACAATTATTCCTCTCCATGGCCCGCACAGCAAAGACAATGAGCAAATGGTTTGTTTATTTGTTAAATTAACAGAAATGGATTGCTCAAGTGCCAAAGGAGTGTCCTATACTCACTGCCCTCTCCAGCCATGATGGGACAAAGCAAAAGGAACGTGGTCCGCAATCTTCAATAGGGAGCTGCACTTGAGACTAATACACCAGCTGTCACACAGCGAGCTCTTCCTGCATTCTTCATGGAAGTGTCAGTCTTGCCTCTTCTGGACCCTAACATCTTGCACTTTATTACCCTGATAAATTACCTTTTTTAAAACTTGTTTAAAACAGATTCTGGCTCAGCTGCAGCTCTACATTGCTAAGTAGGAAGGGAAGATCACACTTCCGTGCAGTTTGAACCAGGCGCAAGAAAATGCTATTTAGCATGCTTCAGAACCAGCAAGTAACGGGGGTGGAAAG
The DNA here is from genome assembly GCA_964023405.1 of Apodemus agrarius. Lineage (NCBI taxonomy): Eukaryota > Metazoa > Chordata > Mammalia > Rodentia > Muridae > Apodemus > Apodemus agrarius. The sequence goes on from OZ030018.1 coordinate 53,641,148, forward strand.
ATGGATCAGCATTAAGGTTTGTACTGTTCTTGCTGAGGACCCAACTTCAGGTCCCAGTACCTGTATGGGGTAGCTCACCACTGCCTGTAACTTCAATTCCAAGGGACCTGAAGCCCTCTTGTGATATCCAGAGGTATTCCACTAGTATGCATCTCTCCTACCCCCACACACAGATTATATAAATACATATGAATAATTAAAAGAAAAGGTTGAAAATAAGCAACTGGATGGGCCAGGATATGACTCAATAGTAGAATATGTCCTTAGTATATAAGTGACCCTGGATCAATTTCTAGCACTACAGGTATGAACATATGTAATCATAGCACTTGAAAACAAAAATGGAGGCAGGATGATCTGAACTTTAATGACATCTTTGTCTGCATAGTAAGTTCAAGACTAGCCTGGGGTTTCGAGACCACCCCCATCCTCAAAAGAAAAGAGGAATCAGCTGATGGGAGTGATAATAAAGAAGTTGATTCTTGAATGTTATCCCCGTAGCCTCTAATAAACTTCTAAGATAGTTTGGGATAAAAGGTAGAGGTTTATTCAGTGAAATAGTCTATGAAAGCTATAACTTGAAAATGAAACAAATGAATTCTTGGAATTTTCAAAACTACCTTAATCATACTATATTTTACCACCATATTTGTGTGACTGTAAGTTTAAATATGTTCATTCAGTATAAGAGGAGGCCTGCCACCCCATAATTGAGGAAAATTGTCAACAAAGGGCAACATTGTCAAGGAAGAAACAAGTCATCTTAGCAGAGAGAGGCTATGATGAGGTGTATGATGATCACACAGGGATATACACGTGCACATACAGGTACATGAACTCACATGCATGCCCCCCACATGCACATGCACACACATGTATACGCATACACATACATGTATACACATGCACACACTCATACACACACATACTCATGCAAACATTGCACACATGAGCACACATGTACACATATGCACATACAGGCACACATGGGTACACAGACACAAACGCATGCAAACACACATATACCTAAAACATGCACACATAGGCACACACACACCATCTTCTGAAGAATACAAATACAACTCATGGGTATGCATCTCTCAATTTACTGCTTTATTTTTCATTGTAAAATTAACCAGAGAAATTAAAGAATAAAAAGAAGGAAATGAAAAGCAATTCTATGACGTTTTAACAATGTGGCCAGGACAAAGAATCTTCTGCATTCGGGAACAATAAGCTCCACAAATAGAAGGATATAGACTACAGAACAAGACTCTGCATCATAAAAATAATGTTTCTAAATCTTTGCAGACTTTGAGAGACAATAACTAATAGTTAATACACTCATTTTCCAATTGCTTCTAAGGACACAGGGACCTACAGAGCCATCAGGAACCAGGGAGGGCCACGGGTTCTTAGTTCTCTCTACTTTGATCACACACCCACACCATCCCAAATTTCATTCATACATACAACAGTGTGTGTGAAAAACTGTTAAGAGCAGTAGATGACATCACGGGAGCACCAACAGTTTGGAAGTTCTTGGCCGAAATACATTTATTTACAACTTCTTCCGGCCAGGCAATTCTTGACTTTCTCTGCCTTTGTCTTTCCAGCTGGCTAAGGCTAGACCTTCTCATATGCAGATCAGGCCATCTGATGCCCCTCCAATCCTGCCTATTGCGGAAGTCTTTCTGCACTGGCACCTGTATTCATTTACCACAAGGACGTAGTTATAGTTCACATAGGCAGGGCTGGGCAGGTACCTCAGAGACACAATGAGAGTTAAAGAGGAGGGGCTTTGAAATGGGGCGGAGTCCATTTATGACTCTGCGCTTCTCTCTTTGGTCTTAAGTGAACTGTCTGGCTTTTCAAGGTCCCTTTCCAATTATGAGCACACAAATACTCCTTTCAGAGTTGCTAGAATTCGAATGAATATATGGTAAATATACGGTAAACACACTGCAAGTAGCACAGCACTTCACAAGACAAAGACGCTCAAAGCCTAGCACGTCTGTTTGAGGAAGTGAGTCAGTGCTGTGGCCAGCTATGAAGGCGGCCCGGCATGTGTCTACAGGGCAGTGAACATCACAAGGTCAAAAGGTCAGACAGTGCTGGACGCTTTCAGTTTGTGCTCCAGTGGCCTTCCAGCTTGACAACCTTATGAGACTTTCCACACCTCCCATGGGTTTCACGTTGAGTTCAGACTGGAATTTCAAGTTATTTGAAGATAAAATGTATTTTATGTGGGATGCCTTAGTTAAATGTAAAATATTTGACAAATCTGTCATCATAAAAGATAGGGAGGAAAGCAGTTAGTGGGAGTTCGGAAAAAAAAATAGTGAAGAATTTGAGGAAAATCAGACACCAAATAGGAGCTTATTACCTATCATAAACTTCAAAGAATCTTTACCTAAATTAGTGTCAATTTTATCTGAGTTATAGAGTATGAATGCCAATAGTGCTGCATTTCAGTGGGAACTATTTTAAGTCCTTAAAAGGAATTCTTCGGTGACTCTCGAGTTTCAGAGTCAGACTGAAGGGGAGCGTGTCTTGATCACTATTTTCTGATTTTATCAGATGTTTAGATCTTCCAGGCTCGGTGCTAAGTATTTCACATATGGATTTCATGTACACAGGTATGGCTCTTTGTGTCACGTAGTACTGACATTCTTACTTTACAGGGGTGGACAACCAAAGGTCAGGAGGTCTGTGCGGATGACAGCCAAGCACAAAACCCCGGTGACCAACCTCCCACTCCATCGTTAGAAAACATCAAGCCACCCACTGGCTTTCGAACAAGGCTTAGGCAGAAAATGTCATCAGCTCCTCTCCCTGCTGCAACGGCCCCTCTCTTTTAACGGCCATTTGAAAAGTTAAGGAAGGGTGAAGCTCTCACTAATTGATTTCAAAGTAGGAGAAAGAATGGTTCTAAGTCTGAAAATTGCATCCTCCACCATAAAAATAATCGCTATCGTTATTGAATATTTTCTCTGAGTGGCTGGGGGGAGACTTCCTTTAGTGGCCGTGAGACAGCATCACCCCTGTGGGAACCGAGCATCATAAGTTTGAAGTGAGTTCGGTAAGGTCACTGTGGTAGTGACTGGGAGAGAAGGACTATTAGCTGATAAAATCTCATCCTGAGCATGAAGCCGCCGCATCTAATCTTTACAACCACACGTTCTTTAGTAGAGACTTACTTTTTTTCTCTCTCTCTCTCTTTTGGACAGCGTCTCTCTACATAACCTTGGCTGTCTTGGAACTTTCCGTGTAGACCAGCCTGGCCTCGATCTCAAAGAAATCTGCCTGCCTCTGGCCCCAAAGTACTGAAATTGAAGGTGTATGTCACCAAGCCTGGCCGTGTCTTTCATTTTTTTAAAAGAATTATTTGGTTGGCGTGTACATGTGTGTCTATATGAGTGTTGGCCGTGTGTGTAGACTTGCCTCCGGTGGCCAGAAGATGGAATCAGATTCCGTGGAACTGGAGTTACACGGCTAATCGCTCGCATTGGAGGTCTCACCCACCAGATGGCCAGCCCCAAGCGGCCTTTTTTTGTCCTGGTTCCCGCGGCCAGCCTGCTGCCAACCCGCTTGCATTTCCCAGGCTGTCCATCAGCCCCACCCCCACCCCCCGGAGCTAGCCTGGAGAAAGCCAGTTACCACTTGCTGAGAGCTGCTTAGCCGCATAAAATGATAACACTTGAGACTAGTACTGTACCAGCCAGATTAATAATGATAAATCTCTAACCCAAAAAATCATCAATCCTCTTCCTCTTTCCCTCTCTAAAACTTTCAGCTCCGTCTTTTCCTCTTACTGCCCAATCATAGGCTCTAGTCTTATCCAATCAATTAAGATTTCACAGGTCCAAAGGCCTCTCCTTTCATTGATGTGGGACCAGGCCATCCTCTGCTTCCCATGCGGCTGGAGACATGGGTCCCTCCATGTGTACTCTTTGATTAGTGCTTTAGTCCCTGGTAGCTCTGGGGATACTGGTTGGTTCATATTGTCGTGGGGCTGCAAACCCCTTCAGATCCTTGGGTCCCTTCTCTAGCTCCTCTGTTGGGGACCCTGTGCTCAGTTCAACAGTAGGGAAATTCCGGGTCAGGGAAGCAGGAGTGGGGACTGGGTGGGTTAGGGAGCAGGACCCACAGCAGGTGGCTTATAGTTTTCTGTAACTGTTGTAGATTGCTGTTTGCATTTTTTGCTCCCTCAAGAGGGGTGCCCGGACAAGGAGTAGATCATGTACTCAGGTGAGGTCAGGTGGAATCTATTTTATTTTATTTTATTTTATTTTATTTTATTTTATTTTATTTTATTTTATTTTATTTTTTAATTAGTATTTTCTTTATTCATATTTCAAATGTTATCCCCTTTCCATGTTTCCCCTCTGAAAGCCCCCTATCCCATCCTCCATCCCACATCCCCCTGCTCTCTGACGCTGGTCCTGGCAGTCTGTCCTTACATAGCGCTCACAGGCGTCTCAGCCCTGTCCTTCGACTCAGCTCTCCTCGGTTGTGGTCCAGTGGCCAACGAAAAGCCCTGATAAAAGGGGGGAGCCGCAGGCTTCCATGTTTACACTGTCAGTTCTGCATTCTGAGGGTTTATAAGGTCCTGAGCAAGAGGCCAGTGACAGCCAAGGAGACTACGCATGAGAGTAAGTGACTTTACATCGCATCCTTCCTTCGAGAAACTCGGCCTTCTGTGGACGGACGCCTGCTCCTAACAGCCAGTAGCACCTCGCTCATCTACTCATACATTCTTCGAGTCAGCCTTGCCCCTCAACAAACCCCTCCCGAGAAAGTGAGCCGCTCCCCAAGTTAAAAACCGACATGGTTCTCAGCATCATGAAATTCACGGCTTAGCCAATGCACTTATTAGACATGTGCCTCCTTACACCATTGAATAAGCATTACTGTTAATAAGTAGAAATTGCCAACAATTTCTATACAAATGATTTCTTCTAATTTTCAAAACTGCACCAGGTGGTTTAGAATACCAAGAACATCGAGAGGTTTAAGAAAATGAAGATGACCTGGATTTTTTTTTAAAAGATTTACTTTTATCTTTATTTCTCTCTCCTTGTCCCCTCTTGTGTGTGTGTGTGTGTGTGTGTGTGTGTGTGTGTATACTTACATACATACAAATATGAGTACTGGTACCTGAGGAGGATGGGAAATGTTGTGTCCTCTGAAGCTAGAGTTACAGGCAGTGATGAACAACCTGGATAAGGACAAAGAACTAAATTTAGGTCCTCTGGAAGAACAGCAAACACTCCTAGCCACTAAGCCATCTCTCTAGCCCTTTAAAATGAGGCTTTCAGGCTTAGCTATCTCACAAAGATAAACCAGATGATAAGTGATGGGTCTGAATCTCACCCCAGCTCTTCAGCAGGAAAGCTCATTTTTATTTCTCAGGATTGCTATAATACCACGGTAATGTCACTTTGAATGAATATTTATATTGTCACTTGACTTTTAACACCTTTTCACTTCATTCCCCATATTGTATAAAGATAAATATTTTATGCATACATATTGACACAGCAGTAGTTAGTCCTAGTAAACTGTAATACGTTGTATTATCTTTTGTTTCTCCCTCTAGTGCCTGTCCCCATCACCTTGGTTCAACTGAGCACTTCCCTGCAAGCCATGAGATGTAAATGTTAATGATGATGCTAGGATTATCTGAGTAGATGTTTGAACCTGCTTTGAAAGTTGTTTTTTAGATAGTTGTATTTGGCGCACGCCTGTAATCCCAGCACTTGGGAGGCAGAGGCAGGTGGATTTCTGAGTTTGAGGCCAGCCTGGTCTACAGAGTGAGTTCCAGGACAGCCAGGGCTATACAGAGAAACCCTGTCTTGAAAAAAAAAAACAAAAAACAAAACAAAAACAAAAACAAAAACAAAACTTCTCAGACGAGTTTAGTAGTAGAAGAAAGAATGTAGTCTTCATTTACATTATACTTATTTCTATTTGTTGGAGGGTTTTTGTTTCTTATATAGAATGGTCTTCTTGCAATCCTCCTGGTACTGGCATAACTGATGTCACCATGCCTGGCTAGATTCATTTTAAACATATCAGTGTCATCCACTGCATTCAGCCCCTTGTATGTGTAAACGAGTTGCCCAAGAGCAAATAGACAGGCAGTTGATATCTCAAAACATCTTGAAGTTTCTCTTTGTAACTTGATCATATCTAGACAGTCATTGTAGACAATGTGATCATGAAAACATTCTTTGACACCATAACAGTATAAACATATCTGAAAATACTAATGCAACATATTTAGAAACCCCAAAATGTCACATGTAAGCTTCATAATGCATCCCACGCATGTGATAATGTTTACTAGGATCAGAATGAAACAGATTTCTCAAGCTTTAAATGTTTTCTGAGGCAATATGGGAAAATAATGAATTTTAATTTTTTTCTTGAAGTTAAACCAGCTATTTATTGTGAGCCTGATTCAGAAAGACATCTTTTATGGTAGTTTTTTTTTTTAAGTCAGCATTTTCTAACTGAATCAGTTGATAGAGCATAACTGTTTCATAGTGAACTCAAAACATGACTTTATCTCAGTTGTGAAGGTGAGCAGCCTTATGGAAAGCGTGAGTCCTGTGAATACACTATGTGTATGGTGTTATGTTTTGATTATTGCAACTGTGAATTTTACATATTTGTTATTAGGAATAATATCATTTTCCATTAAATTTTTGGACTGGTCATTGCCGGTGCATAGGAAAAAAAATCTATTAATTTTTGTTTATGTTTTACAATAAGCAATCTTATTTCCATTACTTTTTCCATTTAATTCACCTGGACTGTCCAAGTAGGCAGCAATCATAATCTCAAAATTAAAATATTTTGCCTTCTCCTTTCCAAAACGGATTTCTCTTAAGACAGAAACAGCAGCCTAAGCATTAAACATCTTTGGTGATAGCCAACATCCTTATTTTATTCTGAGTTTTAATGACATTACTGAGAATTTTTGCTGACTGTTGGTTTAAAATAAAAGTTAAGGAACTATGGGCTCATCTCTAGGTATCTCAGGGCTTTAAGAAGTGACATGTGCTGATTTTTTAAAAAGAATTTGGGGCATTATATGGCTAAGATATAGACAGAATAGAGTTCTGTGGTTGGCCTAAAGTAGAAAGGACAGCATCATCACGGGGCTGCAATAACAGCAGGCATGCAGAGACGAGTAGAGAGTCTGATTCACGAGGCCAACTGATGGTGATGAGAGAGAGATATGAGGAGACTAGATGTACATACCTGAGCAGAAACCCTGAATTTGAATTCTGAGCTCTAGGGACCTAGACTATATCAAGGGAATTTTATTTTTGTTTGGGAAATTTCTGTATTGTGGTTTTCTTCACCGTCCTCTGTCTAGAAATCCTGCCCAAAGACCATGATAATCGTGGCATATGAACTAATGAAAGTTTGGCCAGGCAGTCACTCAACCACTCTGCTTGGAAAGAGTCTATCCTGGAAGCCAGTCCAGTAATTCCATGACTACGGAGTTTGCACAGCTGGCATGCGGAGTTAGACAAGGAATAGAAAAACTGGCGTGTGTTATGTAGAAATGCCAGGCCATACGATGACAGCGTGTGACTGACAGCGTGAGACTGAAGCAAGGACAGCCCGAGGAAAGGATTGCAGGACAGTTTGCAAATATTAAAAGAGGCCGGAGGATCGGAGCAAGTAAAATCAAGTGGACTTCATCCAAATAGAAAGACAATTAAATGGTGGCAACCGAGGGGAAATAAACTTTCCTTAAACTGGCTGAGCTAAACTGGAAGGGATTGAGCAGAGCTCAGGAGACAGGTGCAGGTTAGACATGGAGATGCAACCAGAACAGTAGCTCTGGAGCTGGGAGGCAATCCACCCTTCCCAGGATTGGACAAGATGACCAAGCAAGAAGCTCAAGGATGCTTTACTTAAAAAGGGTGGGAATTTTGACTCTTAGGGGAATGAATGAAAGAGGGGAGAATGAGACTGGGAGGGGGGGAAGAAGGGAGGAAGTGAAAGATATTCAAACAAGCAAGATCTAAGGGATTATTGATAGAATACTTTAGAGAGCTGAAGGGTAGGGAAGTTTCAGGATTGAGATAAGAGGTCATTGCAACAGAAGGGGGCAGATGGAGCAGGTAATCTGGGAAAGAGGATGGGCATGTAGGCATATATAGAATGTGCCTAAGGTATATATATAGATACTTTGTGGGAAAAGAAAAGGAAATGGCCTTGTTTCTCTCTCTAAGAATAGGTAGAGCCATTAGACCAAGATATGAAACCAGGCATAAGAATATACAAAAAAAAAAAAAATCACTAGTGAGTGACTTTAACATGAAATTTTCCAGAGGATTAATTAGGAGAAGAAAGAATGGCTAAACATTAATTAGGAGCAGCTGCCTGGTCCTATCAAGGTTTAGTGGATGGAGACTGAAGGGCACTCAGTGGGAGACCATCGCCTGCTGGTCTCCAGGGCTTGCGGGATCAGGAGATGACTGGAAAGAGCAACAGGATAGAAATACAAGGAGACAGGGGGCCAAGGGTCATGGTAACGCCACCATCAAAGACGGAGTTTTATACTCAAGCCTTGGTAAAAATTCAACAATAATCCACTTGATTATGATACATCGTGTCTGTTCTATATTGATAGCTTACATATAAATTAAAAGGAGAGAAACTAGTGTAGAGAAACTCACTACATATAAGAGCTTGGCCTCCAACTCAGAGCTCCATCTGCCTCTGCCTCTGCCTCTGCCTCCTGAGTGCTGAGATTAACCTTGTGGGCTACCACTGCCAGGTTACATTGTTGAAATTTTGGATCTCCACTTAAGTCTTTGCTTATGTCATTTGGTTTTCTGTCACTTTATTAAATAATAATAATAATAATAATAATAATAATAATGATGATGATGATGATGATAAAGGAGATTAGAACACAACATGTAAATTAGCCCCCAAATCTTCAGTTTCTCAAGGATGAATTAATGAATGTAAATATAGTCCTAAATGCTGAGATTCTTAATTCATGTAGGAAAGCATAGGATTTAGTTTGTTTCCATAATGATAAGATCTAGCATGTGAACACAAAAGAACCACATTATTTATTGATTCCATTTAATTGACTTGTTTATACTTTATGTTATATTCTCCCACTCACCCAAAGAAAAAGCTTATTGAGGGAGAGAGAGAGAGAGACAGTGTGAGAGAGAAGGGGAGGGAGAGGGATTTAAAAGCCTTTAAAAGTAATATGTATATCATAAATCTAGATGGCCTCTGAGTAATAGGATAATCTTTTTTCTAAAAACAATGTATGTTTACATTCTATGTACTTCTCAGCAGCAAATATAGCATAAGGTACACAAAAATGAAAATAAATAAAGAATAAAATGAAGTAAAAAAAAGAAATTACTGCTTAGAATATGTGTCCTGGAGTTTCATCCCTTTTATTAATAGATGCTCACCACAAATTTAAAGAATGTTCTACTAGCTGACACAAATAGGAGAGCATGCCAAGACATTGATCACAAAGGAGTTTGGTTACAAATTTATCCATCTCTGGAGAAAGAAACCCTAAAATTTGTTGTTGATACTTGAAAAACATTTTATTAAAGAAAACGCAGGACAAAGAAATTTTCTGGGAGGCTAGACTGAAGTCCATAGTATACAATATAGATCTGGTGACCAGGCTTAATATAGACCTAAATATTTGAGTGTCTAAAATAGTGGGTATACAATTTATCTTAAAAAAATCTTGTACGAATATTGTTTCTTTCATTAAATCTAAGAAATAATAAATTTATTATACAACCTTGAGGATGCTGTAATCCAATTCCCTGAGTTAATACTTCAATGTAGTTTATTTAATCAATAAGGGTAAGGAACAGGTAAGTATATTTCTGTAGCCACTTGGAAAGACTTAACAAAGACAGGCACACAGACTGAGTGACATCATGCCTCCTCAGATGTTGGCAGGAAAAGCACATCACTCCAGGAAGATCACTAGTTATCAAGAAAGTAAATGTCAACAAGTCCTGGTGAGGGTGCAGGGGAAGGGGAACCCATATTCACTGCTGGGAGTCAGGACAGGAATTCTTCTCAAAGCTAAAGTCAAACTGTATGGCTTAGCTTTACCACTTCTCCATCTAGTTCTAGAGGACTCTAAGGAAACACACTAGAGAGACTCCTACCCTTTGTGTTGACTGCTGGTCTATTCACAACAGACAAGAAACAGGACCAGCCTAGATGTCCATCAACAATTGATAAAGAAAGCGCATATACATAATAGAATGTTATGCCAGCATAAAAATATAAAATTACAACATGTTGAGAAAATAGAAGCAACTAGAAGTTATTATTTTTATACTCTGGATGCAGAAATTTACATAGCATCAAGAGTTAAAACTACACAGGTATGCATACATACATACACACACAAACACACACATGTGTATATGTGTGTATCTTCATATAAATGGGTAGGTCATAAAACTATAAAGGAGACCATGAGAGGAAAGAAGGAGATCTTAGAAGAGATCAGAACTCTGTTGGTAAAAGCAGAAAGGACTGTTTGTGAAAGGAAGGGAACAAGCTGTAAGGGAGGTACAGGGGAGGGCCGTGGAGGAGAGGAACAGTGGAGAACAGAGTGTAATGATGCATACAATGTAGATGCCCTGATGAAACCTATCACTTTATATGCTAACCTAGAAAATCTGTCTGTATGGTTTTAAAGATTGAAAACCCAACCACATTGGCTCTTGTGCTCTTCAGAATATGCCCACCAGTTTTCATTTCAACTTTATTTTCTCCATGTATACATTTAGCATACCTTTCAAATGATATTTTTTAGTCAGCGTACAAAATGATATGTTTCAGTATGACATTTTCATACATACATATCACTGCACATGGTATTGTTCCTACACTAACCTTCCTTGTCCTTCCTTCCCCTACTGGCACATTTCCTTCCCAAACATATATACTATATAGAACATATATGCATATATATGTGATACGTATGTATTTGTAACTTTGTATAAAAGAGACAATATTTCTTTCTTATCCTCTTGTAACTTCCCAGCTTCCCTTTTCCTTCTCTATCTGTAGCTTTCTTCTCCCCACTACAGTCTGCTTTTTGTTTTCATTGCTCTCTTGCTCACCGTCTCTCTGTCTCTGTCTCCTCTCTTATACAACATACACACACAGACACACAGACACACACAGACACACACAGACACACACAGACACACACACAGACACACACACACACACACACACACACACACACACACACACATCTTTTGGAAGAAGGCCAGCATTCTTTCCTTCTCGCACGACAAGCTGGCTCAGAATTGTTGTCTATTTTTCCTACCTTGACCCAAGAATCAGCTACGTTTTCAAGAAGCTCTAGAAATTCCTGATCTCTGAATCTTAAAGTGAGATTTATTCTCACATAAGTGTCTGAAGCTGGTGCCATCTCACAGATGGTCCATTTTATGCATTTGAATCTTCTCCTATTCATTTACCTGCCACAGTGGCCCCAAATCAAGTCTAACAGCGTCTGAAGAGCTCATTCGGTTCTCAGAAAATTTAGTGTCGTGTGTCTCACCAGATGTATGCCATCCATATAATATATGCCGTGTTCAATATTATTCTCTTCTAATCAGAATTCTGGTGGTCAGAAATTATTTAATGTCTGTTCTGAGAAACAGACAATGGAACTCTTTGGTTCTGACCCTAATATAGATGAGTGTACATTTCTTAACCAGTGCTTTCTAAATATATTTGCTAGCTTATCTACCCTGAAATATGTTCCAATATTTTTAGATCTGGACAGCTGGACACAGCTAAATGCAAGCTCTTCCCCACCTCCGTGAGCCATATGCTCTGGGAATCACCCTGTTGACAGATTCATAGCCCGTTGCTGTGAGGAAAGTAGGAAAGTAGGTGTGATTCTAAAGTATACCTCACATAATCCAGGCACAAGGAGGCCAAAGCAAAAATTTATTGCCACTTCTCTGGTCTTATGAATACAAAACAGAAAGTCGATGGTCAAGATGAAAAAGTACAAGCTACAGTGGTATTTTTGAGTGAGCACATTTTGCCTAGACTGCCCCTTTGTTTAATTTACGTATATGTTTACATATTATAGTCATCGTAAATGCACTGAGTTTGTTTATGGAACTCTGACCTCTGAACACCTCAATAAAATCCTAATACTGAACAATCTGAGAAAGAGTCTTTTTGCTTTTACTAAGCCCATTACCTCTGTGCTGCAATGCATTATCTTTAGTGACAAGATACTTCGTTAATGGTCTAAATTATGCAGTTTTCTTGTCAATTTTCTTTATTTTAATGAACTATGTACTACTCAGACATAGATGAATGGATGCATGTAAGAATACAGACGTGCCAGGGAAGGAGCTAACCGGAGCTTATGTTTGAGCATGGAGAACTGCTCTGCCCTTTAAAATCGAATTCATCAAACCTTTATTTCAACAGTTCTGCTTCTCCATTATGGAAAGAAACACCTGATAACCTTATTTCCTGTGTGATCTGAGTGGGTCACACTCCTCCAGCTTATCACTTGCAACGTTTGAAGCTCAAGGAAACACTATTGAATCAATGGAGATAAGATTTTAGAGAATATACTTTCAGAAGTAAAAACACACCATTTTGATTCAACCACATTAACCCCTTTTATATTTCTTTCATACTGAAGTTAAACTATTGGTTTTACAAGTGCAATATTATTGTTTTTTAAATGTAAAGAATGGGTGAGTCTTAGCTGGATGTGGTAACACACATCTATAATCTCAGCTCTAGGTAGAGTCAAGAAAATCACGTGTGTCTGAGACCTCCATGGGCTGCACAATGGGCAATGGGTTAGTGTAAACTACAGAATGAGTTCCTTCCTATCTCCAAACTAAACCAATGGAGGTGACTCTTTGTGTATGTCCACGGATGTAGATCTTTTTAGACAATACCAAACTTAATTGAACAAAACAATTGTACAATGTAAAAGACATTGAAAAAGATCCATCTTTACTGATTATTTGCTCTGCAACATGATAACATCTACTCTACAGAACAGTGAAGGCTCTACAGAGAGAAACTGCCTTTGGACAGCTTTCCTTGAAACCACATCAACACAAACACGGTTGGCAACAAATTATCTGCAGATAGAAATGCAATCCAATTGTCATGCAAAATGATGCCATAAGTTAAATGTCTTGTCAACAATGTTTAGATTAATTATGTTTCTTCACACATAAGGCCATATGTTATCTAGAGTTGAAATAAGGAGAAATTTCTCATTTTAAAGAGGCTCTGCCTCATTTAAGAGTAGTTTAATGTATTTGCTAACATGAGTGCTTGCTAACTATACTCACTTTCTGGGAGTATCCAATAACCATGCGGTCTTCTAGTTGAATTGTTGCTATGGGTATCACATAGTTTACAGTTAACAAGTAACTGAAGTACCCAAATGTGGCTACTTAACCTCTTTGATGCCTTGTTAGTCAAACTCCTGGGCACTGAGAACAGCATCCTGTTGGTATAAAAGGTGCATTTTAAAGCGTTTTGAGTATATTATTATCTTTCAAGTCAAAATATAGTATGTGGAATTATGCAGCTATTGCTGTTTGCACACAAGCCTTTTGGACAACACTGATGAATCCCTCTTCTGTAACTCCTATTGTTTTATGTTTCTAGAATTGCAGAACTGGTTGGATGTTTTTGTGTTTGATCATCTCTTTTCTAAAATAAAACACTCAGAAGATGGTTAAGGTGCAGAGAATGTGTGTCAGTGGAGTGTTCAGTCACAACTATAACATCTATATTGCCCATACTGTAGTCTTATTACTCCAAGCCTAGGGACAAACCAACATAAAAGAGGAATAGAAAGATTGTAAGAGTCAGTGGTCAGGGAAGACCAGAATAAAACAATGTGATCTGGACAGAACAGGTCCATTGCTTTCATGAACTGAAAGCAACCATAGCTGCCTGCAAAAGACCTGCATAGTATCAAGCCAGTCAACATTCTAGTTGGAGTAGGAAGTGGTTCATAAGCTTCCACCCCCAACTTTATAGACAGTTGATGTCTTCTGGGGAATGGGAACCAGTTATCTTTAAGGGTGTGGTCCATGATATGTCCATCATGTTCCAGAGGATTGCACTACACAAAAGAATAAAGGATTAACAGGAGCTGGACTAAACTGGATTGTTTTTCTAAAGCAAGAAATTGGACAATAGGAAGGTACACATGGATCTCTGAGGTGTTAGGGAAGATGGGGGGTCATTGTGATCAAAATACACTTCATGGCATTCTCAAAGAATAACAAAATATTCTTATAAAAGAATTCAGAAGGGACAAAAGTAGAATCAGACTATAATCCTTGCTAAGGTCTCCTAACTTGTTGCTAGTGGAATTGCTTCTCGGCCTTGTGGCTAAGCTCAAGTGTATTAATGGAAAAAGTTCAATATTGACTTCTACTCTATTCTTTCTTCCGCTGCCGATGATCGTTGGGTTTTCTCCTGTTGCTGTTGTTTTGAGACAGGGAGTAACTCTACAGCCAAGCTGTTCTAGAACTTACTGTGCAACCCAGGGGAGCTGAGGTGACTCTGCTTCAGTCTTCCATGATCTGGGTTGCAAAACAAACAACAAAAGATTATTATGCTTTTAATTTTTTACTTTGAAATGAAGATGAGGCTGACATTACTTCATATACTCTGAACTTAGGCTCAGGACGGCGCAGGGGGAATGTTGGGTTCATATCATTATGAAGGTCTATCCCAACCTGCCTTGTTAGGAATATGTTCAGCTTTAAGGAATGAGGAGAAAGAAGCAGGAATCCGGGAGGACAAACAATGAGGACTCAGAAAACAATAACAGGCTGGTCTTTCAAATAAATGCATAAAGGGGGATCAGTAACTCAGGTATTTCTCTGGGGCCAGGAGTTAACTTCTGCCTATTAGCAAGAGAAAAAAAAATCCACCGGACAGTGACATAACCAGTAATAGCTGAGAAAATGAAAAGCTATTTTAAAAGAATAATGGCATCACACAAGCAGAGAGAAGTTCAAAGACCTCATCAACAAAAGGAAAGAAAGCAACTGGTTACAAACAGTCCACTCTCAGTGTAGCAGGATATCCAGAAGGCAGAAGAATTGCAAACAAATTCTCTAACGATCGAATTTATGGTAATGGAATGTAAGGACATCAGCAGACGGGACTAAGTACTGAACAGACAAGAGGGCTGGGGAGGAAGACTGTGCCCTTCAGAAATACATTTAAAAAAATCTTTGAGTAGCAGAAGTTGAGAGAGTTCTTGATGAAAACTGCCTCAAGCCCTGCTATCCCCGTGTTAGCCTTTATGGTTGGGGATTGGAGGAGTCTCTGAAACCATCCAGACATCAAAGCGGAAGGTTCGTGCCCCAAGTCTGATAGAGTGTCAGACACATGAGGAGAAGCAAAGGCATGTTTTCTGTGAGTGCCAAGGGCATGCTCCCTTGGGTACAGGGAGGACAGCTGTCTAGTCACTCCCTGATGAGGTTATCCTGACTTTTTTTAGTTTTATTTTTTGCAACCTTTTCATCCTTACTGAACCGTAGGATAAAAATAGCAGTGCTTGTTAGGACTCTACACTCTTTTTTTAATACTTCAAATTACATGGCGTTTAGTGGACTTGTGCTCACACTCACCTCCTGTGCTCATGTGTTTGTACCATTTGAGCAGCTGTGTGCCACGTTGAAATCCACGTTCACTTTGGCCCCCTGCTATCCTCCCATTCTGCATGATTCTATCCGTGCTGCCCCCTCTAAGCTAAGGCCTAATTTGGTCTCTAAGCATTGGTTCTGCTTGTCATTTTAGCACACCCCCCCCTCTGCGTTTCAACCTTTTTAAGGATTATTTATTTCTATTTTATGCACATGAGTGTTTTCACTGCATGTGTGTGTATGTATCTGAGTGTGTGTGTCTGTGTGTTTGTTTGTGTTTCTGTGTGTGTGTGCTTATCACCCAAAGGGGTCAAGAAAGGGTGTCAAATTCCATGGAACTGGGGTTGGACACTGTAGTGAGCCACCAATGTGAGTGCTAGGAACTGAACCTGGATCTTCTACAAGTGATTTTAACTACTAAGCTGTCCCTCCATCCCCTCTCAAAACATCTACATGAGTGCAAAAAAAAAAAAAATGTACACACACTCCAAAGTCTTGGCATCTTCCACCTTGTTCTTTGGGCTTTTTTACACTAACACCATCACAGAACATTGTCCCGTAGCTCCTGGGATGTGTTAGAAGTAAACTCTAGTATTTCCCTGATTTCCCAACATCTTAGATGAGCTCATTCATTAGTTAAGAAAAAATGGAGGTAAGGCTGAAGCAGAAGTCAAGGTCACATATCTTAGTAGTGGCTGGACTGTAAACCATAATCCATTGAAACTATCTCCAGTGGTCAAGAGTCAAGTTTTACTTTCCACTCAACACAAAAGCAGCCTTTCGCTCCACCGACCCGCTCTGCATGTCTATCTGTACATGGGATAGGGTCATAGGATGTGTCTATTTTCAGTTTTGCCAGGAACTCTCTTTTGTTCTCCAAAGGGCTTGTACTAACTGTGCATCCCCTTGACCTTCTCCCTTTCCTCCACTCCTTTGCCTGTTGTTTCCCTCCATCTTGTTTTGTATCAGTTGTTCTGAGGGATGCGATACTACGCAGTTGCTGTGATTTGAATTTCCCTGATGGCTAATAGTACCAAGCTTTTTTTTTCTTTTTTCCATCTATATACTTCTTTTAAGGATGACTATTCTGATCATTTGCCTCTTGTTAAACTTTTGGTTAAATTTTAAGTTCCTTATATATTCTGGATATTAATCCCTTGTTGGACAATTTTTTGACAAATGTTTTCTGACAGTCAATTTAGTTCATTGTTTTCTTGGCGTGTAGGAGCTTTCTGATACAATACAATACCATTTTTCTATTCTTGACTTTGTTTCTGTTCCTTTTGAGAGCATATGCAATATAAATATCATTGCATAAACTTACCTATTAAAATGTTTCTTCTAGTAGCTTCATAACTTCAGTACATGCTGTTAATTTTTTTTTTTTATTCGCACTGGCATAAAAAGACACCGAGCCAATGGAATAAATACCCATACATAAAAACAGGCAACTACTGCCAATTGATTCTTGACAAAGGTGCCAAGAATAAATTTTGGCGTGAAGAGCTGGAGCTGGAGGATGGCTCAGTCTGTGCCTGATGTAAAGATATGAGGGCCTCAGTTCAGAACGCCAGAGCCCATGCAAAAGCTGGGTGAAGGGGTGTTTTCTGTAACCCTGACTACAGGAGACTCTGGATAGATGGAGAGAGGACAGAGGGTTCCTAGAATTCATTCATCAGCTGGCCTAGCCAAGAACCTGTCTCACTAAATAGGTTGGAGGCTACCGAGAAGATACCTGTGTCAGTGTTATGTCTTTTCTGATAACAAAAAAACCAAACCAAACCAAACCAAACCAAACCAAACCAAACCAAACCAAACCAAAACAAAACAAACCAAAACAAACCAAAACAAAACAAAACACCCTGCAAAAGCTGGGGTTAATTTTAGCTTACAGTTTGAGAGGGGGTGAAGTTTATTGTTGGGGGGGGGAGTGGCAACTAAAGAATGAGGCTGTTCTATTGCAAAATGAGGCAAGAGGAAGACAGAACGAACAGGAGACAGGGCCAGGTTATAACAATTTCAAGGCCCTCCACAGGGACCATTTCAGCAAGTCTCCATTTCCTAAAGGTTCCACATGTTTCTCAAACAAGGACCAAGTATTACAGTGGCGTTACACATTCAAATCACTTCTAACATTCACTTCTAACTTCTATACACACACATACACATATACACACATACAACAACACACACACACACACACACACAAACACACACACACGGGAAAGGAGAGCCTCTTTAATAAATGGTTGCTGAGCACCATGTATATTGAAATTTAACCCATTTCTTCCTGCCCCCCCCAATGTCAAATTAAAATGGATCAAAACGCTGAATGGGTTCACTTTGTATTTCAATTTTCTTTCCTATTAGGTGCTTTTTTAAACATTGCCTTTTCTATAAGACTGTATTGAAAATCCTGATACATTTTTGATGCATTTGATGGGAACATCTTCACAGTTTCTTTGGACACGTCCTCTCTTTCCCAGTCCCCACAATGGCCTCCTGTCCTACACTCTCCACTGCTGTGAGTGCCCCTGGGCATGACCTACTGATGATTTTCCGCTCGCCTAGGGCAACATTTCAGAGACTAGACATGCCTCTTTTCATTCACAAATTAGACAGAAATTTCCAGCCTTTCCCTCCTTTTGTCACCTAGTAGGTGCTTTACAACTTTGGATTCCTTTAAGGTGCCAGTATACATTACCGGTGGATTGAGTCATTTCTAGCAGCGCACATTCCAATAGAGAATTTATAATAGTCTGGCGTCTCTGAGACAAGTACTTGATTTCTAGGCATTGGTATTTTAAGCACTCTGGCAGGTGATGGCAGCAAGAGGACTCCTTCTTGGCCTAAGTAGAAATTGTTTGTCTGCCCTAAGGCTGCTCACGTTTGTGATCAATGGTGCTGTCTCTGGTGGTCTATGTAATATGAAGATTTTAAGGGAGGCTTTATGTACTGATCTTAATTTCATTGTCACAGAAAAAAACCCTTCAATAAATGAGATTCTTTGTTTCAATTGCTCTAGACAAATTGCTCTAGTTCACTTACTGTTTCTAGGTTGTGCAACCATACACATGCCTATGTATACATACATGGTTCTATGTGCAAAAGTGAAGGCAAGTCTGCAGCACTCCAAGAGAGCCACGGATGGGCAATTTAACTTCTGTCTTGAATGTTTGTTTTTCTCAGTAGATGCCTGGGGCTTGGCCCTGTGGCATGCCGCTGCTCTATTCATGCTACTCTATCTGTTGACTTCGTTAACTGAAACCACGTCTATCATTGGAAAGCTGTCAGGAGCAGCCCTTGAACTTTACCCACAGTCCATTACCAGTATGACTTTGCTTCCACATAAGTACTAACCTTCCAGGACAGGGGAAAAAACTGATTCTCCTCTTGACTAGACAGATTCCTCTTAGGAAACTTAGGAGCTGTGCACAGCTAGTGAAGAAAAAGCTGTGTGCTGAACTTAAATTTTCTTACCTAATGATACTGCAAACTGATTTTATAGCCTCTTTCTTACACTAGTGAATGTGTGAGTACTGGCTCTTGATTTTTTTCTTCATGGATTCTTTATTGATCAATAGATTAATTGATTAATCATTACCAAACAGACATTAAATGTCCCTCACAGCCCAATGGGAGATACAGAGAAGAGGCAAGCCTGAGTGGAGATCCGAGTCTTTAAGGAGAAATCAACATAAACCAACAAGCCAGACACCTAGAAAAGGCAAGTGGGTCCAGGGATAACTGCAGAGAAAAGACACAGAAACAAGAGAGATGTGGGGAGCCAACGGCGTAAACATCCTGCCTGCGTAAACATCCTGCCGGCGTGAAGTAAACAAGTCAGTGCACACGAGCTGGGTAGTTTACCATCCCTTGGTCTCCGCCTCTCCCGAGCTGCAGCCAATCAGGGGATGACACGTCCAAGGCAGGGGTTGCAGCCTATATAAGGTATGGGCTTCTGGGTGTTTGGGTCTCTGCTCTGTAGGCTTATGCTCTCCCTCTCAGGAGCATTAAAGCTTTGCTGCAGAAGGATCTTGAGTGTGCCGCGTCGTTCTTGCTGGCGAGACGGTAGCGCGGGACAGAGAGAGCACTCTTGAAGAATACCATCTATGGAGAATGCTTTTCTAAGTGTATGTATGTGCAAGTTGGAGGGCAGCTTGGGAAGGGAGGTCAGAGATTTTAAGACTGAGCAAGAGCCTGCTCAGCCTGTGTTCACATATTAAACTTCTGTTTTATCTTGACAGTTTTTTTAAAAAATTATCTTTAATCTTTTTTTTTTACAGATCAGTCATTATCCCTTTCCTATTCTGCCTTCCAACAGTCCCTCATCCCGTTCCTCCTCCCCCCCAACCACACCCCTCCAAGTCTCCAAGAGGATGTCCCCTCCTCATCCCCAGCCCAGTCAGGCTTCCCCACTCCCTGGGGCCTCAAGTGTCTCTAGTTTTAAGTGTATTGTCTCTCATTGAGGCCAGACCAGGCAGTCCTCTGCTGTATGTGTATTGGCGGGGCGTGGGGGAGTAGGGGGGGTCTCAAACCAGCTAGATGCCTGGTTGGTAGCTCACTGTCTGAGAGATCTCAGAAATCTAGGTTAATTGAGACACCTTTTTTTTTTTTTTTTTTTTTTTTGGTTTTTCGAGACAGGGTTTCTCTGTGTAGCCCTGGCTGTCCTGGAACTCACTCTGTAGACCAGGCTGGCCTCGAACTCAGAAATCCGCCTGCCTCTGCCTCCCAAGTGCTGGGATTGAAGGCGTGCGCGGGTTGCCTTTCTCCACAACTTCCTCCACCCTTTCCCTAATTCAACCACAGGAGTCCCCGCTGACTTCTACCATTGGTTGGTTGTAAAAATCTGGGTCTGTCTCAGTTAGCTGTTTGTTGGGTCTCTCAGAAGGCAGACATTGTAGGCTCTCATCTGTTAGGAAACCATAGCATCAGTAAAAATGTCAAGCCTTGGAGCCTTCCTTTGAAATGGATATCAAGATGGGCTGGTCACTGGACCTCCTTTCCCACAGATTCATTGTTTTTGGTTGTTCAAGACAGAGTTTCTGTATGTGGCTGTACAATGCCTCTACCATTGGCTATCCTGGAGCTCATTCTATAGAGGCTGGCCTTGAACTCAGATATCCACTGGCCTCTGCATCCTGAGAGCTAGAATTACACTACCTCCCAGTTTGTTTTTGCATTTTTCCTTTTTTATTGGTTATTTTATTCATTTATATTTCAAATTTTATTGCCTTCCCTGTCTCCCCTCCAAAACCCTCCATCTCATCCCCTCCCCTGCCTCTAAGAGGGTGCTACCCCACCTAACCACTCACTACAACCTCACCACCCTAGCATTCCCCTACGCTGGGTCATCAAGCCTCCACATGAACAAGGGCCTCCCCTCCTATTGATGCCAGATAAGGCAATCCTCTGCTACATATGTGGCTGGAGCCATGGACCCATCCATGTATACGCTTTGGTTGGTGCTTTAGTCCCTGAGAGTTCTGGAGGGGTCCTGTTAGTTGATAATGTTGTTTTTCCTATGGACTTGCAATCCTCTTCAACTCCTTCAGTCCTTCCCCTAACTCTTCCACTGGAGTTCCTAGGCTGTCTGATGCTTGGCTGTGAGTATCTGCATCTGTATTAGTCAAGTGCTGGCAGAGCCTCTCAGTGGGGCAGCTATATAAGGTTCCTGTCTGCAAGAATGTCTTGGTATCAGCAATAGTGTCAGGATTTGGTGTCTGCAGATGGGATGGATCCCAAAGCGGGGCAGTCTCTGGATGGCCTTTCCTTCAGTCTCTGCTCCATTTTTTGTCTCTTTGTTTCCTTTTGACAGGAACAATTCTGAGTTAAAAATTTTGAGATGGGTGGGTGACCCCATGCCTCAACTGGAGGCCATGCCTATATACTGGAAGTGGTCTCTTCGGGTTCTATCTCTCCTTTGTTGGGTATTTCAGCTAATGTCATCCTATTTGGGTCCTGGGAACCTCTCCTTTCTCTGGTGCTTGGGACATTCTAGTGTTCCCCCATTTCCTACCACCCCACTTCTACATATTTCTATTCTTTCTCCTGGCCCTCTGGACTTCTCTCCTATCTCTTACTATACCTGATCCTGCCTCCTTTTTCCCTCATCACCCTTTCTTCTCCCAGGGCCCTTCTTTTCTCTACCTCCTATGATTATTTTGTTGCCCCTTCTAAGTAGTATTGAAGTATCCACACTTTGGTCTTTTTTTCTTGTTAAGCCTCATGTGTTCTGTGAGTTGTATTATGGGTATTCTGAGCTTTTGGGCTAATATCCACTTTTCACTGAGTACATACTATGTATGTCCTTTGGTATCTGGGTTACCTTACTCAGGATGATATTTTCTAGTTCCATCCATTGTCTTCACACTTTTAAAGAGCTTTAGACCAGTTTCAAGGAAGAGAAAGATGCACTCACATTCATCCTATTTTATATGACAACTACGTGACTTCACTGCTTTGTAAATTTACCTATGGACTCATTCCACCAACCTTAAGGGCACGTGCAAAAGAAGGTCCTGGTCCTGAAGCGCTTCTCAGGCCATAAGTCAAACAGTATCATCTTTAATTGGACAAATTAATACCAGCATCTATGTCAGTATCTTCTTGGAAATTTGTAAGTATTATACAAGACCAAACTTAAATCAAATTACAAGGAGAAAAATATCTAAAATCAGATATAAACTCTAGGGTTATTGAACTTTCCATCTTATTTTTGGAGTAAAATTGAAGAGAACATTCTGTATTGTACACCATTTAATTTCTATTGATAATAGTACCCTTCTGGAGATGTCCTTGGCTGACTTAGCATTGTCTCCCCAAAGCCACGAGATAAATAACAAGTTGATTATTCGTTAAATGACATTGCCTTTTTGAGGAAGCATGCTGCTATGGGAGGCTTAAAAAAGTTAAAAGTCCTGAATTGTCTGCTTTGCAGTTCTCTCAGATGAATATATAATAAATCTTCCTCCAGCTCTCACTGTATAAACAAATAGTTTTTGTTCTAAAAAGGGTTTGCTCCAAGGCCCAGAGAATGAAAACTACTTCTATAGGAACTAAAATAATACTGTCAGCTATTATAAATCATTACCTGCTCACAATGACAAAAAACAGCAGTACTTAGACGAAAGCAGTAGCATCTACTCCTGTCTATACTTCCTACCTACAGGTCCCAAGGCTGACTCAGGAGTTAAGAGAAGCAGCATGCCAAGCAGCCAAAGCAAGTAAAGGAGAGTGTGGCATTTCCTAGGTTCTGTCCATATTTACAGTGCACACTCTTGATCTTAGTGCACAAGACTGTGTAAGTCTTCATCAACACTCAACAGGGAAAGAAGGTAACCTTGAGTGTAGGAAGAGTTGTAGCTTGATGAAGCAGGAAAAGCCCAGTTTAATCTGTTGATTAGAAGCTAAGACAGTACAAGGACTGCCAGCAGAAGGCATGTGAAAGACATTTGGCTGCATTTACTGTCGCTTCCCTGTCACTATGGATGAATACCTTCACGGTGATGACCAAGTCTCATTTTCTGTCTCACACAGTAACAAACGCTGGCAAAGATGTGCTTGCAAAGGAACCTTTGTCCGCCGTGGAAATGCACATCTATGCAACTCCTTTGGCAATCAGTATGGAGGCCCCTCAAAACCTTAAAAGTAGAACTCCCATAAGACCCAGATATAGTGCTTCTAAACATGTACTCAAAAGATATCCGTATGTTTAGCAGAGTCCTGTTCACAATGGCCAAATCATGAAATTAACCTCTTTGGTGCTCATCAAGAGATAAGTGACTAAAGAAAATGTGAGATACACACACACACACACACACACACACACACACATTTTACTTCATTTGTGGAAGATATGTGGAATGATAAAAGATAACCTAAATCATGTGACTTCTAGAGATGATACAAGAAAAGGAGGGAAAGGATAAGAAAGATCAATTAATTAGTGACTGTTCAAAATGCTTTGTATGTGTTTGGGAAGCCTCTTTGAACAGGGAACAAAGGTTCCACTGGCAGCTCTCAGAGAGTGCTGGTAACTTGATTGATCTATCCTAGAAAATTCAGGGCTATCCTAGTTTTCCTTTCTATTGCTGAGATAAACATGACCCAAAACAACTTGGGTAAGAAAGGATTTCCTTCACTTTACAGCTTGCAATTCATTATGAAGAGGAATCAGGGTAGGAACTCAATAGGAACCTGAAGGCAGGGACTCAAACAGAAGCCATAGAGGAATGCTGCGTATTAGGTTGTTCCTCATGGCTTACTCAGTTTGCCTTTTTATAAAAATAGCCCAGAATCAACTGCCCCCGGGGTGGCACCACTCACAGTATACTAGACCTATCTATCTTAATCATCAATCAAGAAACTATCACACAGGCTTACCTACTCACCAATCCCATGAGCGCATTTTCAACTGAGTTTCCTTCTCGGATAAATTGAGTTTGTGTCATGCTAAAACAATGACAAACAACAAACAAAAACATAAAGCAAACCCTAACCATTATAGTTATCGTCTGTTGATGTTTGAAAGTTCATCCCTCTGCTCTAAGAGGTTTATCTGATTCATAATTGCTTCCTCCAAATAATGCAGACTTGTTTCCTATTTCTCCCTGGGTGGGAGTTTTTAGTGCACTTTGTGGCATTTCAGTGCCCTAGCCAGCTGCCATATTGATGGTTCCAATCATAGTTGAATGCTATGCCTCTGAAGAAGCTGTACAAAATCAATAATAGCACTTATTCCCATGTGCATGGTTTTTAAGTTTACTCAAATAGGCTTATTCATTTGCATTCATTCCTTTTTAGCATAGAAAAGATGGTGAATGTATGCAAAAGCTCAAAGAAGGCAGAGGTGAAAACTCAGACTTAAGCTCCAAGAATCCAAGCCATCCTTGATTTATCAATTAAAACACTTATCAATAAAGCTATACAGCAAATCACTGTTTTGTGCACCATGGAAGGAAAACAAAGCTAGGCAAAATGAAAAAAAAAATGAAAATGGGAACTTTACTCTTATGGTGGTCATGCTATATATGAAAGAGTTTCAGCAGTGACAGGATCTTCGCTGATGTTCCAGATGTGTATGATGATCCAAAACAGACCCCAGACTATCAATTGTCATTTGTCAATAGATAACTATGATACTGATAAAGTCAACTGTAAGACACCGATGCACAAAAGAAGGAAGATGTACAAAAAAAGTAGATATTTCCTGAAACAATCTGTATGTGTTGGGAGCCTCATTAACCCCTGCTTTCCTCCTGACAATAATGGGTTGTCAAAGGCTAATTGGCTACATAATGATATTACCAAGCCAAGTATCTCACCATATGTTCAAAGCCATTTGGTATATCAAACTAAAAGAAGATCTGTAGTTAACAAGATTATGAATTCTTCATCTTTAGAACATCTATTATATTTATAAGCTGGTTTTAATTTTAAAATTAAGCCAGTTATAACAGCAATTTGTGAACATTAAAATTATGACTAATTGAAATATGGCACCTGGGTTTATGTTATGACTTCCATGTACTGACTGTATATAGAAATAAAGTTACAAAGTTCATCACCAGCAGAGGTTAATTTTTTCCCACGTTCAACCAACCACCCCCCATCACCAAAAACTTAAACATTGAGATCTATACTCACAGGAAATTTTAAGAATGACCATATTAGGTATATATGGAAATTAATAGTTGGAAGACTTGAGATGCTAATGACAACTCTCCTAATTTCTTATTAAAATAGCCTTAAAATAAATGCAAGACATTTGTTTTGAAAGTTTGCAACCTCACTGTAAACTCAAGATAAGAGAAACTCATATTCCAAAACTGGGTAGAATGTCAACCAATTTCATTAGCCCCAGGGATGAGCTTAAGAAACACATTCTTGTGCTGTAGGATTCATGCACCAGTCTCTGATCCTGAACAAGCCTAATGAACTTGGAAAGGTTGCAAAGACTTTGATTCCCCTTCCATGTAACTGTTAAGCTCTGAGAGACAAATTAGAAAAAAACAAGCAGCCATGCTCTGGCTCCAGAGGAACTAGTTTGTAGCCAGAGAAAACTGGGGTCTTTCTCCATCCATGTTTACAAGGAGTGAGAACAGGAGAGTCCTGGGGACAGGAGAAGCCCATTTATTCTGGTTCAGTCCCTTAGCTCTAGGCAGAGACAGATGTCCAGAATGGAGGCTAGAAAGTCTGGTTGAGTCATTGTAGGTGTGCCTTCTATGCAAATCCACTGTGATAAGCCAGTTTATACCATGGCTTCTTGTTTACTGAAGGAATTTGATAAATGAAGAAAAGATACAAGGGCTGAATACATACATGGCATAGAAGTTAGACACACTGGCCACTATTCTAGAGGACCTGGGCCCAATTCTCAACACACACACAGTTGCTCTCAACCATCTGTAACTCCAGTTCCAGGGGATCTGTTATCATCTTCCAGCCTCCTGCATAGACTCATTTATGTGCAGGCAAAACCCCCATAGACATATAAAATAAATTAAAATAAAACTAACTCCTCTTGATGAGCTTGTCACTAATGGAGCATTTGCCAGGCACAAAGCAAGCCTTAGTTTGAAAAGGATCAAGTCATTCAGAGTTGATTCTTTGAAAAAACTTAGGTTGTTAACTCATAATAATAATAGAAAACACCAAATATCTAGAAAATTAAAAAAAAACTAGTTAATAAATAAGTTGTGGCTCAAAGGCATAAGAAAAATCAGAATATGCTTTATCTAATGATTATGAAATTTATGTTATTCTGGTAAAGTAGAAATACATAATAGTTCAAAGGTATCCCGTGGCCCGCAATCCACCCGAAAGAGCTCTGCACATTGCCCGAAACAATGTCAAAAGTTTACTCAAAATACAATGAGAAGTTTCTGGAATATTTTAGTAACTAAACTCTGCAGCTCTCAGGTTTGATCTTTATAGATAACAGTGTCAAAAGATCAGACATGCCTGTAAGAAATATAGTCAATAAAAGCTTTCTTTTATGAACAGGAAAACAAATAATAATAAATGCAAGTAAAAAATAATAATAAAGAAAAATGAAGGTTCAACAGAGGCAGAAGAGAGAAAATCATATTCATGAGTGGCATTTTTTTTTTAGTATTTTTTTTAGTATTTTTAGGACAACAACAATGCTTTACAATAGAACTGTTTTCCTTCTTTGTTCTTCTGTAGAGATTCTGGTATTTTCATAAAATATCCATCACCAACAGCTATTTCACTGAGATGTATTTTATACACTATAAAATTCATCATGTAAGTGAATAACTCAATCATGTTCGGTAAATTCATTGAGTTGTATTATTTTCCACATAATTGTTCAGATCATTTTTATCACCCATTGAGGGCCTTTCACATTCATTTAAATAGTTAAATCCATTCCTTCCTCTAGGCAAGCCACTAACGTAATTGCTGTGTTTGTGTTTGTCTATTCTTTTGTTTTTTATTAATTGTTTATTTTATGTCCCCATTGCAGTACCCTTTCCCTGTTCCCCACCATATCTCCCAGTCCCTCCTCTTACCTCACCTCCCCATCTCTCCCTGCTTTCTAATCAGAGAAGGGGAGGCCTTCCATGGATATCTACCTCCCTTGGGATATCACAGAGGACTCATCATGTAGTCATATCATATAGGACTTCTTCTCCTATTGAGGCTAGACAAGGCAGCCCAGTGAGGGGGAAGGGATCTAATGCCAGGCAACACAGTCAGCAACAGCCCCTGCTCCTGCTTTAGGAGTCCCACATGAAGACCCAGCTGCACAATTATTACTTATGTGCAGAGAACCTAGGTTCCTCCCCTGCATGCTATCTGGTTGGCAGTTTAGCCTCTATGAGCCCCTATGAGTCCAGGTTAGTTGATTCTGTAGGTTTTCTTGTGGTGTCTTTTAGCCATTTGGCTCCTTCAATCCTTTTTCCCCTCTTCCCCAGGATTCCCCAGGCTGCACTTAAAATTTGTCTGTAGGTTTCCATCAGTTGGTTCCATCAGTAGGTTGCATTAGCTTCTATCACTTGCCTGGTGAGGCCTCTTTGATGATAGTTATACTAGGATTATAGCAGAATATCATTAATAGTGTCAGGTGTGGGTTCCCTCTCTTGGCATGTGTCTCAAGCTTGGCCAGTCATTGCTTGGCCTACTCTTCATATTCTGCTCCATCCTTACCCATGAACATCTTGTAGACAGGACAAATTGTGGGTGGAAAATTTTGTGGCTGGACTGGTATTAAGATACCAATCCCTCCAGTGGAAGTCTTTCCTGATTACAGGAGATGGCTGATTCAGGCTCTGTATCCCCCTGGGCTTGGATTCTTAGGTAGAGTCATCCTCATTGATAGCTAGAAGTTTCCATTGTCCCAGAGATGCCATCCCCCATCCAGTTGTCTCTCCCACTACTCTCTCCCTCTGTTCTCCCCCACTTCATCCCTCCAGCTCCTATTCCCAGCCCCAACCCCATCCAGTGCCCTCCCTCCATCTACCCCTGATGTCTAAGCTATTCCTCCTTCTCGGTGAGATTCAAGCATCCACCTCTGGGCCCTCATTGTTTCTTAGCTTCCTTGGTCTATAGTTTGTACCATGGTTATCCTATTCTTTATGACTAATACCCATTTAATACTGAATATATAACATGTTTGTCTTTCTGGGTCTCAGTTACCTCACTCAGGATGAGTTTTTTTTCTTCTAGTTTCATCCATTTGCCTGAAAATTTCATGATGTCATTGTTTTTAATGGTTGTATAATACTCCATTGGATAACTGTACCACCCTTTTATTTGTTTATTTATTTATCCATTCTTCAGTTGAGGGACATTTAGATAGTGTCCAGTTTCTGGCTAATATGAATAAGGCTGCTATGAACATAGTTGACCAAGTGTCATGGTAGTATGGTGGAGCTTCTCTGGGGTATATGTCCAGGTGTGGTATAGCTGGGTCTTGAGATAGGTCTATTCTAATTTTTTTGAGAAACTACCAAATTGATTTCCAAAGTGGTTTGGAATCACCAATCCACCAGCAATGGAGGCGTATTCCCCTTGCTCCACATCCTTGCCAGGACGAGCTGTCACTTAAGTTTTTGATCTTAGCCATTCTGATAGTTGTAAGATGGAATCTGTGATATATTTTGATGTGCCTGGGGTCCCTAGTGCAAGAGTGGACTCTGGGAAAACAGCAGAGCTGTAGGTCGGAAAGTGGAACTCAGAGGAGAGGGTGCAATTTACCTCTGCTGAGTGTGTTTTAAGAATCTTTTTGTCTATTCTTTTCTAAAAACATATTTTTTATTTATATGAATAGCTGTCTTCAGACACACCAGAAGAGGACATTAGATCTCATTACAGATGTTTGTGAGCCACCATGTGGTTGATGGGAACTCAGGACCTCTGGAAGAGCAGTCAGTGCTCTCAACCACTCAGACAACTCTCCAGGTCTTGTCTATTCTTGATCCTCTAAGGCCTTCTATAATTGGACTCACAGAATTGTTGGTCTTTTATGGCTGACTTATTTCCTTTACCATAATGCTTTCAATGTCCTTTATTGAAATGTGCGTATATTTTCACTAATTTTTAGTTCCTGAGTAATATCCTAATATATTCATATATCACATTTTGCTTATTCATTTAAAAGACGTGTAGGTGATGACACGTTTCAGGCAGATATGAGCATTTCACTTGTAAAGTTGTAATAGATGATGCTTTTGTTTCCATCTAGTGGCTACAGGACTTGAGATTGTGAGTAGGTGGTAAGTTTATGTTTAAGTATTTATTGAACTAAAACTTCATAATGTGGCTGGTGCCTTTTATATTCCAATTGGCAAAGAATGAGATGTTGCTTCCATCACTCCACACCAATGCCAATATTTTGAATATTTCTACCTTTTGAACTATAGTCATTTCAGTTGGACAAAGCATTACCTCATTGTGGTCCACTCCTTGACTATTAAAGTTTGCTTACATATTGCCTATTGTTGTTTTCATTCTACAGTAACTGGCCTAAGTAGGTATAATGAAAACGATATTGTCCACAAAGCCTAAAACATTTCCCCTTTGGCCTTTTACAGAAAAGGGTTTCTGGGCCCCAGAAAAAGAACAAGACATCGAGATCCTGCTCATCTTCCTGCATCATATTTGTAGCCTAAGAAAGGACAAGAAATACACTTGTGAAGACTGTAGAACATGAACACAAGATCACAAAAACACGGAAAACTAATCACAGGGCTGTAGAATGCTTCCCACTAACAAACATCACACCAGGCAGACAGGGCTCCTGAAGAACAAGGCCAATGACTGAACACAGTACAAACCTTGGATTCTGCCTGAGAAAAGAGAACTAGGAAAACCCAAATACAACAGGAAAGAAAACAAAACCACGAACAAACAAGCAAAAAGCAAAGAATACAGAAAAAAAATCAGCTATTGATACCTACAGCTCCAGCAAAATGATAAGCACAGTCTAATTAGTAACCAAACAGAACTGCAAGGTATTTCCTTCACTTTCTCTTTTCTATCCATGACATTCAGCTTCTGACAAAAGTTAGCAAAGCAATACAAAGGATAAATAAATAAAATAGTATACAATCCAAGCTACATGGAGAGATTACACTCCAGAACCACATATGGCAGAGATTTCTGAAATTGCCAGACCAGAAACTTAAAATAGCTATGATCAATACTCTCAAAGCTGTGATGGAAAAAGTTACATCAACAACACACTGATAACATAAGCAGGCATATGGAATAGCTAAGAAAGGATCAAGAGGAAATGCTAAAAATGAAAGTCCCCTGTTGGCTGATTTGGTCAGGGCTTCTGCTTCTCACAGCGGCCAGTGATAACTGCAGACAGGAGTAACTGATCATACTTCTGAGAACAAGTGGCTGTTTAATGCTCAGCCAGAAATGATATCTCTAAATCATCCCTTCCAAAACCCAGGGAACGTGGCAGTAGAGATAGCAGAGAGGGTATAACAGCTAAAGGGTGGTGCGTGGTGAGACTAATAAGGACACATGCTCCACTATATTCATAACAGCCTTATTTATAATATCCAGACACTGGAAAGAACCCAAATGTCCCTCAACAGAGGAAGGGATACAGAAAATGTGGTACATTTACATAACGGAGTACTACTTAGCTATTAAAAATGATGAATTCATGAAATTCATAGGCAAATGGATGGAACTAGAAAATATCATGCTGCATAAGGTAACCCAATCACAAAATAATACACAAAGTATGTCCTCACAGACAAGTGGATATTAGCCCACAAGCTCAGAATACCCAAGATACAATTCACAGACCACGTGAAACTCAAGAAGAAGGAAGACCAAAGTGGGGTTGCTTCGGTCCTTCTTAGAAGGGGGAAGAAAATACTCATGGGAGGAAATACTGAAACAAAGTATATAGTAGAGACTGCAGGAAAGACCATCCAGAGACTGCCCCACCTGGGGATCCATCCCATATACAGTCATCAAATGCAGACACTATTGGTGGAAGGATGGGAAGGGGATTTTCAGAGAAACCAGGAAGGGGTATAACATTTGAATTGTAAATGAATAACATATTCAATAAAAATGATACAAGTTATAAATACTAAAAAACAAAAAGGGAGAAGCCTGTTATATCTGTCTTCTGAAAGGCTTTGCCAGTGCCTGACAAATACAGAGGCAGATGCTCACAGCCATCCATACCATCCACTGAACTGTTCACAGGGTCCCCAATGGAGGAGTTAGAGAAAGGACTGAAGGAGCTGAAGGGGTTTGCAACCCCATAGGAAGAAGAACAATATCAACCAGAGCTCTCAGGGTCTAAACCACCAAACAAGGAATACACATGGAAGGACCCATGGCTCCAGTCAAATATGCAGCAGAGAATGGCCTTGTCTGTCATCAATGGGAGAAGAGGCCCTTGGTCCTGTGAAGGCTTGATGCCCCAGTGTAGGAGAATGCCAGGGTGAGGAGATGAGAGTGGGAGGGTGGGTGGGAGTATACCCTTATTGAAATAGGATGATGGGGGATGGGATAGGGGGTTTCTGGGAGGTAGGGAAAGGGGATAACATTTGAAATGTAAATAAATAAAATATCCTATAAAAATAAAGGCATATTCATATATGTATTTTTAAAAAAGCATGCTGTAACCACACCCCTCTTGAACTCATAGCACTCAAGAACTGTGGTTACTGTCCAAAATTGGGCCTGTTAAAATCCTGTGAAGGAGGAAAGAGGGATTCACAAGGTCCTACTTCCCTAAGAATATGTAAGCAGCTAATGGTTGTTGGAGGAGAGAGATGGTCTCTTCAGTAAAGTGTCTGCTATGTTGCTGTTAAACAGTGCAGCCCAGGAGAGTTGATGGGAAACTAGTTTTGATGAGTTGAAAATTAGCAGGAGGAAGGGAAGGAGACAAGAGAGAGTGGCCGACGAGGGGTGGATATGATGGAAATACACAATATGTATTCATAACATGTCATAATGAGACCTATTACTATGTATAATTGATATGCTAATAAAACCAAAAAAGTTCCCTAATAGCAAAGAATATTTTGATGGTCCTTTAGTGGACTGGACAACATCCAAAGGACTTGAAGATATTTAACCATAAACAAGAAAGTGAAGAGAAAATAAGAGAATAAATAGAAAGCCCGTCCAACAACCATTTGATGGTTATATAAGATGCATATAATGAAAATATCAGAAGACAGAAAAATAAAACATTCTCTGTTCATCAGCCATTAATTGCTATAGCTCTCCATCTATGGGTGGGGCCTTTGAGATTTTGCCCATTCCTGTTGGCACATTGACTGGTGAAGTCAGTTTTCAGGTCTTGTTTAGGCAACTGTGTTGCTGAGATTTCCTGGGTACAGCTTTCCTGTCCTGTCTAGAAGATGCTATCTCACAGCAGACATCCGGGTGCTCTGCCTCTTAGGATCTTTCTGTCCCTCTTTGACAGTCCCTGAGCCCCAGGTGTGGTGGTTGTGTCTTATGAGTTGGGGCTTGGCCACCTACCACCAGCTGTGAGCTACAATTTGGCCAGCTGTGGATGTCTGCAAAGGTCTCCTTCCTTCCGGGCTGCAAAAAGACACTTTAATGAGCAGTGAGAACTCTGATTAGCATGGTTATAGGATGAGGATTTAAAAGGCTGCTTGGAATTATGCTAGTTTAGGGTAGTGGCAGCATAAACTGTGATTTTTTCATATGGAAACCCAAATTATGCTTCATGAGGAAGAACTCTGATCTTAGTTTTTCATCCCTAGAATTTAATAGTACATAGTAAACAGAGCCTCACAGATTCTCAGGGGATAATGTGGATTCATTTTGGATGAATTCACAAAAGTTATTGCAAAATTGACAGAGAAGTCTTTAATTAAAAAACCGTCATTGGGGTAAATGTATCCCTAAAATCTAAAGGAATATGGCCTTACCCTAAACAAAATTGAAGGTGAAGCAGATTAAACAAAAGGTAGATTAAGAGTAAAAGGGACGGAACTCCTATAGGTGGGAAAAGGAATCATTCTGGAGTTTTGCATTTCCTATTCTCTATCCTACACTTTCAGTAGCTGTTTCAACAAGTCCGCCTGCAGAGTCCTTGATCACACAGCCTTGGGCCAAGCTAAATAAAGGAACAATTATAAACTCAGTCAAGGTCTCTCTGACACGCCATGCTCTCTCCCAGCAGCAGGTGAAGAGGGAGATGGGGAAATAACATGATTACGTTTTTTTTTTTCTCGTTGCCTTTTTTTTTTTTTTCTTTCTTTTCTCCCATTGTGTGCATTACCATCATCCGTCAGGGTTATGTCACATGCAGGCTCTCCCTAAAATAGCTGGAAAGTGGCATTGGCTATCACTTATCTCTCTCAGCGAGTCAATTTAGAACTCACTGTCTTCTTCTAGGTCACGAAGAACTGCTAATATTTTTGGAGGACGTGATGGATTGCACTAAGGATCCTAAGGAAAGGTGACCAAAATAAAACATAAACATCATTCCGTGTCTGAATTGGCTGGAAGAAGAATGGGGTGGCCTAGATGACATTTCTCAGTCAACCTTACTTGCCACTTATTTTAAATGAGGGGACAGAGGGCAATGGGGAGAAAGTCTAAGCCATCATTTAAATCATACCCAGGGGCGCTTGTTATTGATGTGACACAGTACCATGCTCCTTGATAAAGTTTAAAATGCATTCTCTTTCACTGAGTCTGACTGAAGCTTCTTTCTCCAGTCTCCTCCAGGGATGCCCTCCTCTTTGGGTCTACATGTTTAAGGAGCATGGAAGTTGACAAAGCATTTTTTTTTTTACAGATTTTGATTTTGAAATCATAGAGAAAAGAAAAATGGTGTTTTGTGGGGTCTGTTTCCTCATCCCTCCCCCAGAGCGCCTCTCTAACGCTCAGAAAGAATCGCAGCTGGCTCTTGAGTTAACTGTATTCGCTGCTATCCCAGCTGAGGTGTCATTCAATATTTAGTGTAGTGACTTTCAGGTGTAGATTTATTGACTTACGGTTCAATAATCTTAATGTTCTGTGATACTGAATGAAAACTCTATTATATGGAAATGTAATATGTAATACATATGTAATATGTACACAATAATATATATATAATATATGCAATATTTTTCCATTGGCTAATTCTGTGTTAACTAATTTAAAGATTCTTATCAAGAATTAAATATATTAGTCTCATCAACTTTTCCATACTTTGTTCCTCTATTCATTCCACAAGGAGAATAAGCCAATCCTAGGAGCCTATGCCAGGTAATATACTTTTTTTTTGCAACACAAATACTACATTAAACCCATCTAATTCTCAAATGCTCAAAGTCTGGAGGCCAGGATCATGGGGTAATGAAGCACACAGAGCGTTCCTGTTCCAGATCCTCTATGTAGGAGCACACTGACTAGATGTTAGATGGGCATATTGTATAGGGCTTTACACACAGACTTCTGACTACTCCCGAAAATTTCAGATTACAATAAACAGATATCTGACTGCATTTTGCTAGAAAAACCTGAGTAATCTCTGTTAGATTAAGTTGTACACTGATCCCGCCCTTTCTCTGTCAAAAGTGGTTTATGTGTTTCCAGACCACACCCCTTCACTTTGGGATTTTCGTTACTTTATAGCATGAAATCAAATTACAGGGGGCGGGGGTGGGGTGGGGTGGTGACATTAAGGAGATCATCTGCATTGATTCTGCTTTTCCCTTTACAGAATCACCAGCTCCACTCCAATCCCTCAGCTCCCAGGATGCATCTCCAATTTCAAGCTACAAATGGCGTACCATTTTCTTATGCTTCTACTCTACACCCACTCGTGGGTGTTGGATTCCAAGATGTCCAGTTGTTGTGAACCAGGAGAAGGAGCCCTGCATCAATCAGCTCACAGACCCTTCAGTGCATCTTCTACTGGGTGCATCGGAACTTTTGTCATCTCTACATGGTGCTCCATGGTACCAATGCTACCCCTCAGCACGGTGTCTGCCCCTGGTACTGCTTCTTCCGCAATACTGCCAGGTGCCCTTGCTGCGATATTCTATGGGTTTCTCAATGCACTGCATGGACTCTGGCTTCCCTTACTTTTACTGGGATTATTTTTGCATAAATTCCCATTAAAAACATACTCTCCACCTACATTAGGATCTGGACAACTCTAGGATACCTTCTTGCCATCAAATGATCTTTACATTAATCAGATAGCAAATGGAGTCATGAGCTTATAGATACTGTTAATGAGACAATTGTTAACAAATAGATTCCTTAATGCTATTCTCTCTCTCTTCTCTCTCTCTCTTTCATTTTTTCCTTCTCGCTTTCTTCTGAAGATATAACAAAGGAAATCTAAGAAAATGAATCATTTAAATGATTTAAGTAAAAGAAGAACCATCTCTGTAAGTCGTGGGAAGGCAAGGAGACACACAGTTTTCCCAGAGGAATGCACCCTTGTCTAATGCATATTGTAAACTCTCTAGGCAGAAGAGAGAAGAGCTGCTGGATCTGAACAATGACAAGATTATATAGATGGGATAAGTCTGTTAGAATGCAAGAACAAAAGATCTCTTGGAATCTGGAGATGCTGAGAATTTGAAGAGAATAGAATGATACTTTAAAGTAGGTACAGATAGTTTCTGTACTCACACAATGCCCAAACAATCAAAACACCAGTGTCCAACATTTCAGCCTCAGCCAGATGCGGGTTTACATACTACTTCCACATTTCAGTCATATGTACTGACCACCATGCTACTGTCATGCGCGCCTCTCTGTGGACCAAGGAGAGTTCACACGGAATAGGTCAAGAGACAAATCTGAAAGAACAATCCCAACATGTAATCAGAATTCTCACCTCTTCCTAGAGAATTTGCTACAAATCTGAGCTTCCTCTTTCTCTTCTCATTAGACCACTACTCCCTAGGATTACTCCGACACACATAATGGTGCAGTAGATTTCCTCTGATGTGCTACCTGCTCACTCTTGCCTTAACCATAACCAAACGGAGTTCAAGCTCCACTAGAACCAGGTAACTCGGTTTCAGTGAGCCACGGAGTTGTCCCTCAGGTTAGTAACTCTTGTTCGTGGTCTTGAATTTTTGGGCTGCCAGAAGGAGTTGACATGCTCATGGCTTCCTATCCTGCCGTTCCAGCTTTGGAAATCCTCAAATTAACTCAAAGCACTTGTTGATGAATCTGCCTCAAGAGACTGCATGCTTCCCAAAGTAGCCAAGTAGAGCTGATGTCTGGTACACAGCTTTTTGGTCTAATTTGCTTCCCAGAGAAGCATCTGTTATTTGTTCTTTTTCTTTGTTAGTCTGTTTAATAGCCACTGGCTGAGTCCCTCTGAGAATGAGGAAAGGCATATGGAAAGCCCAGGGGCCACTTTTCTCTCCTCCTGAAGTTACACCGTAGGTGTTATATGGCCCATTGAGTTAGACATTTTATCTCATGGAAATCTTGCTCAAGAATTAAGCTTTGAAGTTCCCTGGCAAAGTAAATCTACATTCTCAGTGACAGTGAGGTTTCCTCCAGTCCTTTTATAGCTAGAGCCTAATGGTGCCATATTGATAGCAAGGAAGCTGTGTTCAGTGTTTATTGGATTTCTGTCATATATAGTGCTACTAGTTAAGAGGATCACTGAAGACTAGTCAGTTTATAATCTTCACCCAAGAGGAAAAAAAACACAGAAAAAAGTGATCTTTTAGCAGCCTAGGTTTTAAATAAATTTCTTACATGTGGGAAGTGTCATTCCTGTGGGAATTGGAGTAGGGTATTCCAAATTCCCAGTGTGGGAAGAGTGAAATGCTAAGGAAATGGGCTGAGAGTGAAAACTTGGATTCTGATGGGGATACAGTGAGGTTTGACTGTGGAGAGAGAAGTTACTTATGAAGGGCAGACTGCAATAAAGATGCTAACTGCCCCTTTCCATATCATCAAATCTGTTCTATAGGGAGATGCTCTCAGCATATGCCTTTGGTAGGAGTTTCTTCTGTACCCTTTCAACACATCCCTCTTTCAATTACTGAAATGATTTCATATCAAAATCTATGAGACACTTTTATGAAATAGCCATGTTTAAGCCTCACCACAGTGTGACTGACATAAGGTCTCCATGGAGGAAACTGAGGGGGACCCTCTTTCTTTCTTTCTTTCTTTCTTTCTTTCTTTCTTTCTTTCTTTCCTTCTTTCTGTTTGTTTTTTCGAGACAGGGTTTCTCTGTATAGCCCTGGCTGTCCTAGAACTCACTCTGTAGACCAGGCTGGCCTTGAACTCAGAAATCCACCTGCCTCTGCCTCCTGGGATTAAAGGCATGCACCAGCACTGCCCAGCGGGGATCCTATTTCTTAGAAAGTTCTCTTGAAGAGCTTCCCTGGTTGTACATCCGGCCAACCCAACACAATTGTTCAGCCTAGTCTTGGAAACCTCTGTTACAAGGACCTCAATTAAAGTCTCCTGCAGTCCTCTAGTGGGTGAGTGTTTCCTAATGTGTGCCACATATTATGTGTTTTAAAATTTTGGCAGTGAGCCCAATTTGAAAAAGAGATGTCTAGGAAAAGGTTAGTAGATGCTAAACTTGGAAGCCCCTCAAATCTGTTTTGATCTCATCCATTATGTCTAGACTCTCAGTTGCCACCATCCAGTAGAGCTATTTCGGATGGAGTCAGCCAGACCACTACAAGCAATCTGGAGAAGTACACGGCGCCAGAGTGGTTAGCTTCCAGGTCGGCTCAGCTCTTCCAGAAATGTACTGTCATTTGTGTTCCCTTTTGTTCTGTGATTTTGAACACATTCCAGATTCAGCTATTTTATCAGACCAAACACTGAAAACACTCAAGCTATTTAACCTCCAGATTCATAAGGCACCGTAGCCATACACACACACACACACACACACACACACACACACACATATATATATATATATATATATATATATATATATATATATATATATATATATATATGCCCTGGCTGGCTAGTTTTATGTCGATTTGATGCAAGCTATAGTCATCTGAAAAAATGAAACCTCAACTGAGAAAATGCCTACATATATCCAGCATAAGGTGTTTCCATAATTAGTGATTGATGGGAAAGGGTCCAACCCAATTTTGGTGGTGCTGTCCCTGAGCTGGTGGTCTCCGGTTCAACAAGAGAGCAGGCTAAGGAGGCTATGGGGAGCAAGCCAGAAAACTACACCTCTCCATGACCTCTGAATCAGCTCCGGACTTCAAGTTTCAACCCTGTTTAAGTTCCTGTCCTGACTACCTTTCGTGATGGACTACAATGTGGAAATGTAAGTCAAACAAACCTTTTTCTCCCCAAGTTGCTTTGGTTATGGTGTTTCATTGAAACATTAGGTGAATTAACTAGGACTAGTAATAACTCTAATTAGGACAACATATATCGCTGATATCATGGCAGCAGAAACAGCATCATAATGATGCATATAAAATAAGAGTTTCTAGTCCTGATGAATCACCATGCACTGGTTTGACCTTGGGTGTTATACCATACTTCTCTAGGTCAGTTTTCTGGTCCGCACGATTAGAGAAAGAAACTAAAACATTCTCAATGTCAGAGCCATTTTTATGGGTATATTACAAACAATCATGCTGTGTAGGGCGTTCTAACATTATTTACATCCATGACTCTGCATATGACATAAGTGGCCCTAAAGGAGACCTCAAAATAATTTTAAATGCATCTTTCATTAAGACCAGTGAAGCATTACTTTCATGTCCACTGCGTCAGGCTTTGGGATGAGTCGTTTTCCTTTGGTGAGTCAATTTAACATATCCAAAAACCCAAGAGAACTCTTGTTCCAGTTTAAAAGACTATGGAAATTCCAACTCCAGATAAGACAGAACAGAAGAGTGAAGCCATAACCTACCAGAGTTCACAGAACTACAAATGGCGGCACAAGGGCTCAAGGTCTAGTTCTGTGACAATGAATCCAGACTTCTTGACAGGCCAAATTCAGTTTTAAGCCTGGGGGTGGGGGAGTTGGGAGGAAGGCTCCTCTCTAAATGATCTGGCTGGTCTACTGCAGTGAGTGACACAGGTAACAACACAGGAGCGCAAGGCCATTTATCCTTTGTTTCATTCTTTCCTCCAGGGTACTCATAAGGCTGTGGTTACCAACTCAGGATCTTACTAAGTTGTCAAGTAAATGTCCTTGTGCCCTCTCAGAACTCACTAACTCTGTCTTCTTGAAAGAGAAAAATACCAGTAAATCACATCAGTATTGAAGCGAATATAATGCCGTTTTGAACCCTGTAGATACCAGCAACCATGTCACATTTAAAACCACAAAGCAAATACAGCCGAAGCCATTGTCCCACCATGGAAGGAATTCATGCCCCAGACTATTGAAAACTCTGTATTGTCTAGAATGTTGGATGGCCACAGCACACGGAGTCATAACTTTGCATTTTTTCTTTTGTGCATGACAAAAAATGCCAATTTTGACACTACATTAAACTGTTATTCACTCCCAGGCTATGAAAAATTCTTTAAAAAATGAACTCTCATTAGAAGACTCGAAATGTTAAAAAGAATCACATAAGGATTTTATTGACACAATTAACATTCATAAAGGATGAGGAAACAGCTTGCAATGTCTCTGAGGTCACACAGTAGGGACTTTAGCTTGTCAAACCTCAGCTTACACTTTGCACGTGGCAAATACTTTACACATCTGCAGACCATTCGGCCATTTTTTCGAGGAATGGAAATGCCTCATCTGGAATCTGCTCTGGCAGATGAGGCAGCATTGCAGTGCACAGGGGCCAGGACGAGCACAAGTTTTATGACATGGAGGAGGCCCAGTACATTTTCTGGCTTCAAATGTCTCTGTGGCCCACCGCATCCTCTCATTTATTTAATGCTCTGTTCACCTTCCAACACCACTGTTTGGATATCACTGAGATCAGAAAATTAGGGTCAACTACTAGTATCTAGACTGGCCCACCCAAAACTGATGATTTGTCTTTACCCAATGCTAAATGTGCTCACACACACACACACACACACACACACACACACATGCACACACACGCACAGACACACACAGACACACATGGGGGAGGGGAGGGGAGGGAGAGGATACTGATGCTGGATGGATGGATGGATGGATGGATGGATGGATGGATGGATGGATGGATGGATATATGGACTGAAAGACAGATGGATTGACAGACAGTAAGTCATCATCCATAGATGACGTTGATTATAAGAAAAAATCCTCTAATTTGCAGTTCAGAAGTTTCTGAGATTCTATATGTATTTTTTCTGTTTTTTTCTCTAAATTTCTCAAGTTTGATTTCAATCTAGACTTCAGTCCAGTCAATAAACTATGTATCCTATCACTGGCTTGTGAGAGTAATTGTTTTAATGAGGGGTCTGACAGACTTCTCTTGGGCCCCAGGAAGTATGGCAGGAGGAATTCTGTTTATAATCAACTCTAATCCATTCTAATCTTCCACCTTAACCTCATCAAGAATTAAGTGATTGATTTTGGGGGGTTTTTTTGGGTCTCCTAGGGAAAAAAAAAAAGAGCTCCTGAGATGAAATTTGGCAGCCCTCCAAAGTTAAAGAGACAACTGAGGGCTGGCACCATTTGTACTTGGATGTGAAACTTGACTTGGGAATTTCCCTCCTGCCAGCGCTTAGCTCCTAATTGCACACTAGCATGATGCCAGGACATGTTTCACAGAAGGTCCTAATCACTTCTTCACCTTGGTGACAGTTACCTGAAGACAACAACAGTGGCAAAAACAGTATGAGCGGCCAGGCTGCTGTTCTGCATCCTGCCTCCTCTAGGGGGCAGCCCACGCTCTACAGGGCCTAAGAATACCGCCAATGGATCCCAGTTCAGCATGAAGCTATGGTGATGTCTTTTTCCTGTTTTCTTCACTCAGGAGGACAATGGCATGTGAGGTGCTTTTCCTGCTCATGATGGTGCCAGCCCAGATAGCACTGTGCTGTTGGGATAAGAAACCGCTGAAGTTTAATTCATCCGTCACTCAGACATGTTCATCTGTAAGTTCTCAGTGAGGTTGGGTATAGAGAACAATATGGGAGCATCAAGAGAAAGCTGGCCTTCCCTGACCCCACCTCTCATCCCTTTCAGCCTTAGGCTTAGCCCCATCCTTTTGCCACTGTCTTTGGTTCCATTTTTCTCTCTGTACTCAACATTCAGAAAATGTGTCCTCCCTCATCTCTTTGTGTCTAGTCCTTCTCCCCCCTTTCCCCTCCCCCCCCCATTGTCACCTTGCCCATCTGCATACTCCAATGAATATTCTCCTCTGCTGCAGCCTGTCATCAGGAGCTTTTGGTGCCAGCAGAAGTGCCACTGCCATTTTCTCCACAGTCTCGAAGCTGCTCAGGAATCAACTCTAGGTAGCCTTCTTGTCCCCACTGTCTCAGTCAGTCAGTCAGTCAGTCAGTCGTCAAAAAATCACCCGTACACTCTCCCTGGGCTTCCTCTCCTGTCATTTTTCACAACTAACAATGGCAGGGACTCAGCTCAAAACTTTTAGAATTTGTTAGTATTTCAATTTTTGCCACAATCTGTCTCATGATCCCCCTGTCACAGAGAGAAGACTTCCATTAACATTAGTTGGGTCACTCCATATGTGTACTGACCCAGCTGCTTCACGACCCTAACACTTTACTGTGTATTTTCTCTTCCTTGCCTGTCAAAGTGGGGCAGTGCATGCCCACCACCCAACTCCTATCTGCTCACACATTTCAGACTCCAGAAATTCATTTTAACAACTCTAGTTATCTGTAGCTTTTGTTCTTTTTAAATATAACATATTCCCTTATTTTGAAATAACCTTGCTTTTGACAAATACATACATAATGACATTTGATTTATTCACCCCCATTTCTCTCATCCAAGTTTCTATATCCATGTAACACACCACCTTCAGACTTTCTGTACCTATTTTGGGATCACCTACTCATCCATCACCTACTCAATTAGTGCTGCCCATATGTGCATTGGCGTGGGATAATCCGCTGGATCGTGGGAAATCTACCCGTGGGTTCAGACTTCAAAAGGAATGATTCTCCCTCTCTCAGCAGCTATCATCTACCAGTAACTCCTCCGCAAAGAGTGGGACCTGAAAGAATGTCTTCCCCCTATGCTGAAATTGTTGGATGGCTTAATCTTGTGTAGGTAACCATAGCTGCTGTGTGTTCCTGAGTATAATAGTCATATCATGTCTAGAAGATAGCATTTCACAGTATCCTTCCTGTCTTGGTTAGGGTTTTACTGCTGTGAACAGATACCATG
Organism: Apodemus agrarius; assembly: GCA_964023405.1. Lineage (NCBI taxonomy): Eukaryota > Metazoa > Chordata > Mammalia > Rodentia > Muridae > Apodemus > Apodemus agrarius. Next base: position 53,683,649 of record OZ030018.1, read on the forward strand.
ACCAAGACAAGTCTTCTAAAGGACAACATTTAATTGGGCTGGCTTACAGGTTCTGAGGTTTAGTCCATTAACATGAAGGTGTGAGCAGAGCAGCATCAAAACAAGCATGACGCAAGCAGAGCTGAGAGTTCTACATCTTCATAAGAAGGCTGCTAGTAAAAGACTGACTTCCAGGTGCCAGCTAGGATGAGGCTCTTAAGCCCATGCTCACAGTGACACACCCACTCCAATAAGGCTACACCTCCTAATAGTGCCACTCCCTGGGCTAAGCATATACAAATCATCACACTTGTCCCATCCTCCTGTTCTCACATTATTTTTCACAAGTATATTGGTTTTGTTATTTTTAATTCATATATGTATATATATATATACATATATGTATATGTATGTATATACATATACATATATGTATGTGTGTGTATGTATGTATGTTTGTGTGGAAATGTACGTATGAGAATGCAGGTGTCAGCAGAAGCCAGAGATGTTGTATATCTAGATTTGGAATTGCAAGCAGTTCTGAGCTCCCCAACATGGGTTCTGGGAACTGAGCTAAAGTCCCCCGAAAGAGCAATACAATCTCTTTAACGCAGAGCCATCTCTCCATCCCCAAGCTCTTACAACATTTTTATTTGTTTTGCCTTGAGGCTCCCTTAGCCTTGGCATCACTGGTTGGGAGTGGAGTGTCTCATTTATGGCTGAGCTCTCGGACTCTTATTCTCATCACATCGACCAGTTATGCATTTCTGCACTGACAGTGGCCCATGCAAATAAAGCTGCTCTGATAAATGTTGAGAACAGAGCAAGACAATGGATATAAACATTATCTTTAGAAGCAAGACCATTGAGCATAATAACAGGAATAGAGTCAACTCCAGGGCTATGACCTCCATTGTCGTAGACCTTTTGACAATGTCTACAGAAAGTAGAGAGGAATGTTAAGGAAGAATAAAGGCATGAAAAGGGAATGGTAAAGATATATGGAGAGTATTAGGGAGCTGAGGGGAGGGATAACCCAAAGGAAGAATTTGGAAAAGCAGTATGAATACATACTATCCCATAACCCAATTAAAAATACGTCAGAAGGATAGTAGGCTACATGTAATGTGAAGGGCGTGAGGGAGCACCCTGCTGTCTCAAGGATTAAGCATGGATGAAGCAGGGGAGTAGGGTAGAGGATGGGGGTCTGGGGGTGTTAGCCAAAACTGATACAAGAAGAAGCTTATGGACACCCACCAGCTTAGAAAGCTAACATCAAAATATAATTTAAAAAAGTTTGAGTGGAATTGTTATTGCATGGATGAATAGCACTGCTCCCAGAAGATAAAGCTCATTAAATACAAATTGGAGTGGAAGGCCTGGGATACCTCCCTTCAATTTAGTGGTCAGGGAAGCTCCAAAGGTCTCCAAAACAACTCCAAAAAAGAGAGCATGCCATTGTATCTGTTCTTCCCTGTCTCCACGCTTGCATCAACTGTTTTTTCTTTCCTTTTCTTTTCTCTCCTCTTCTCTTCTTTTCTGTTTTTTCTCTTATTTATTTATTTATTTATTTATTTATTTAGACATAGGATCCCATATATCCAAGCAGGCCTAGAACTCAATATGTAACATATGTAACATTACCTTAAACTTTAGATCCTCCTGCCTCTAACTCCTGACTTCCAGATTACAGGTACACACTACCAGGATCTCTTTTATTCAGTGCTTGGGTCAAAACCTGAGGCTTCTTGGATGTTACACTATCAAATGAGTTTGACTCCCAATACTCCTTTCTTTTAGTTAATGGAAAATATTCCTGGTCCTCAGTCTACTAGCCAACATTAGGACATGTCATCAAACTTATAATTATAAGAAGAAATCCCAGACTATGCCCGAAGAATGATTCAAATTAAAGAGAGCATTTTATTGTTTTTAATCACACTTAAGCCTTGAGCCAGAGAGATCAAATTTATGTCAGAAGATATCAAACAGCCAACTTGACAATGTGTGGGCTGTAGCCATATGTCAAATTTGATGTGGGAAAGAGAAATATTTCACAACTAGGTCAAACGGGAGGGTAAGTGCTAAGTAGACACAGTAGCCATGTAAGAGGAAACAAGGGAGGTAACACATACAGAAGAACCCTTGAGTCTTTCTCAGGCACACAACAGTAAATAATGTTTGTTAGGAAATTCATCACTGTAGTCACATTTTCTTTTCTGCAGCCATTTTTCAAGGCATTACTGTCTGGTCTCCATGAAGTCCTAATCATCACTAGCACATAAACACTAAATTGCTTAGGGCACTCCAAAGGCAGTAGAGCCCAAAGTAATAATGTCATCCACTTAAGATATTTTATGTCATAGACACTGCTACCCAAGGCCACCACTGGCTCCTATCAAGGCAATAAGGGGCAATGTGTGAAGTTGAGAGGAAATCCAAAAATCAAGCCCAATATGAGATTTTGAGGCCAGTTTAACACGAAAAGATCCATTTGCTTTTATTCCTATTTGGTTACCTGCTTTGTCAGGAGAGTTATTGTAACCTATGAGCACTGATTCATCCCTCTCTGGACCTGTACAACAAATATTGTAAATCATGAATATGTGGTGGAGACTGAGTTGCTTGGCTGTGCCCTCCTCTCTACCATAGAGGAAATTTAACAGCTTCTCCGGAATAGTCTAAAGACTCAACTGTTGAATCCTCTGAGGACAATTACAGTTCTGAAAGGGGGACGATGAGAGAAGAGTCTGTAAAAGCCTGCTACATGAGCTTGAAGACCTGAGTTTGAAGCCCCAGAACTCATGTAAAGAAACCTGGCTATAGCAGTAGGCAACTGATTATCTGGGCATGGCCATAATCCCAGGACTAGTGGGACAAAGACAGGAGGATCTCTGGCTCTTGCTAGCTAGCCAATCAGGCCAAATCAGTGAGCTCTTTGTTCAGAAGAGACCTTGAATTAAAAAGGAGCTACAAGAGATAGCTGATATGGACCTCTGTGCTACACATGTTCCCACTCATATGTGTGCACATACAGGAACGGAAACATACACACATAACCATCAGGAACAAACCTAATAGAAGTATTGACATTATTCTAGTCTACACTATTTCAGGAAGTAATTGGGGCAGGTGGCTACAGACTTTGCAATAATTTTTTTACAGTTCTAATTTATTTTTTTCTGGTAAAATTTGTATGAAGGCAAATAATAGAGAATTTAAAGTCTCTGTGTTTAGAGGCATGTTTTTAAAAGCAATGGATTTATTAATTCAATCTCAAATTCTTTTATAACATTCCTATATCTAACCCAGTAGTTCTGTGCATAGGGTGGCAATTTACTTTCAGCTTTTATGTAAGTCCTAGTAAGATCTGCCCATTAATCCAATCACTACAGCAGGATATGATTAATTCACTCTAACATTGATTTTTAAGGTCAAAGAAAAAGCCTCATTACAGGAGGAAAAATGCATTAAAGGATTATAGGCTACAACTGCCAGGACAAAGGTATTTATCCATATAATTTATTATAATTTTCTGTTTTACACCCGCTATCATCTTCTGTATATTTTGTGGAAATCTCATACTTTATACCTTAATGGCAGACCAAATCATTTAGTGATGACCATTAAGCCTGTCTTGAGTCAGTGAACTAGAAAGCTATTTTCATTTGTGTAATCTTTAGCCATTTACTACTTTACTAATGAGGAAATGCAAGCCTAGAAAAATCAGATGGCTTAGCTGTCCACTATCATCGATCTGAATAGAACGCTATCAAGAAACAATCTTCACCTTTTACTCCCATCCTTTATTCCATGCATTCGTAGACCTTGCTGTAGTATTGTTAGCTGAAGTATGAACCAGAATCTGAATTTTCATATAGTGATCCCTTAGAGTCTTCAGAGCAAACTCAGAGGACAAATATTGTTATTATCCTGATTTTATAATCATGAAAGTAAAGTTGTGACAAGTTATTAACCAAGGTCATTCACTTAACAGCAGAGCTGGATTGAGTTTTTCAATGGAAAAAGATTGCTTTATTCCAAGCCTCAACCTTCAAACTATGCCCTATATACACAAACCATTGTTGCTTAGGAAAATAACACTAAAATGTTCTTTCTCACTTTGCCTATTTGCCCCTGTCTTTCTTAACAGAAATGGTAATTTGTCTCATAGTAGAATTGTTGGGTTGTATGATAATTTACTTTTTTTTTATTTTGGGGGAATTTTCATAGCTATGTTAATTTATATTTCCACCAATTACATATAAGTCCCCTTGGTCTCATTATCCTTACCAGAATTTATTGAGAATATACTTTAAAGAAAGGTCTAGGATATTGAAGACAATAAATGGGAGTGGGTTAGATGTGAATAAAGACAAAAGTGAGGAAATAAGGGGTGTAAAAGAATCTTGAGATGGGGAGTTTTGCCTACATTCCTCTGTAACAACATGAGCATGCAGCATGTTACATATGAAAACAGAGGCATGCAACATGGAGTTTTCCTCAGTAAGGGTCAGCCTTTCTATGAGTTTAATTTTTTTTTTGTACTTACCATGGCAAAGAATAGGCCATGGAACATCTAGCCCGGCTTCAAGACACCTCTTGTTCATTTTTCCCTATCAGAAACTTTTCAACCAGAGAGTAAAACAATTGTGTCATCACATCACTGCACTTCCTGCTTATGACAGCACTCTTCACATTAGAAAATACGAAATCAACTTCTATGTCCTTCAGTAAATAGAGAGTGTACCATATTTACACAACAAAATACTATTCATCCACAAAAAAGAATGCAATCTTGTCATTTGCAAACACATGGATAGCAATGAGGTCATCATAAAACTGAAGTTAAAGGGCTGGAGAGATGACTCAGCGGTTAAGAGCACTGACTGCTCTTCTGAAGGTCCTGAGTTCAAATCCCAGCAACCACAAGGTGGTTCACAGCCATCTGTAATGAGATCTGATGCCCTCTTCTGGTGTGTCTGAAGACAGCTACAGTGTACTTAGATATAACAATAAATAAAATCTTTAAAAAAAAAAGAAACTGAAGTTAAACAAGATGGAAAAAGACAAATCTGTATGTTATCATGCATTTAAAGAAGCCAATAAGTCAACTTTGTAGAAGAATATAATTGGATAATAGTCACTAGAGACTACAAAAAGTACAAAAAGAAACACATAAATGTGAGTCTTTTCAACCAAACTTTCTTCCCCGAACTCGTTCCATTAGTTCAGGCTTTAATACCAGCAGGCATTCTATAAGAATATGCCAGACAAGCACAAGAGGAACACAGTATCCAGCCTCCGACAGGAGCAGGCATTTGTTGTGGACACACCAGGAAAACAGGCAACACAACAAGTACCACCCTTTTGAGAATATCAAAAGAGGAAACAGAAACCAAGAGACAAAGCATCCACCCAACAAAGACAAATCCAGCAATTATTCATCTAGACTTATAATCATCTCACACCCTGATACCTAGATGCCAGTGTAAAAGTACAATCAATAAGAGGTAGTGCAATATTCTCCACTAGAACCCAGGTGGCCTATGATAGCTGGCCCCAAATATTCCAACATAACTCAAGCACAAGGGAAGGACCTTAGAACCAACTCTAAAAAAAAGAAAGTAGTCTTAACGAGGAAATCAATAAATTCCTTAAAGAAAACCAATAAAACACAGTTGAAGGAAATGAATTAAATCTGTCAAGACATGAAAAAGGAAATAGAATCAATAAAGAAAACACAAAATGAAAGAATTATGGAAATGAAAAATTTAGTAAGTCAAACGGGAAGTATTAAGGAAAGGTTTACCAGCACAGTACAAGAAATAGAAGAATCTCAGGCTTTGAAGACACTGTAGAAGAAATGAATACATCAGTCACAGAAAATGTTGAATCTAAAAAACTCATGACATAAAATGTAAAGGAAATCAGGGACACTATGAAAAGACCAAACCTAGTAAGAGAGGAAGGAGAAGAATCCCAGTTCAAATAACCAGAAAACATTTTCAACAAAATTGTAGAAGAAAACTGTTTTATCCTAAAGGAGATGCCTATTAAAATACAAGAACTATCTAGAAAACCAAATAGACTAGTCCTCAAAATAAAAAAAGCTACAAGGCAAAAAGAATAAGGACATATAAAGGCATACCTAGGAGAATTACACCTGACATGTTTTTTAAACCTGACTTTGCAATGGAGATTCTAAAAGCCAGAAGGGCCTGGACAGATGTGCTTAAGTCTCTAAGAGACCACAGATGCCATCCCAAATTACTACACTCTACAAAACTTTCAATAATAACAGATGGAAATTTTTAGTTATTCCATGATAAAGCCAAATTTAAACAATATCTATCTACAACTACAGCCCTAGAGCTAGAAGAAAAATTTCAACTTAGTGAGGTTAGCCACACCCATAAAAACACAGGAAATAAATAATCTCACAGCAGCAAAATCAAAAGAAGAGAAATATACACCCACCACCAACAGCACTAACTCTACCAATAACAAAATAATAGCAATCAACAATCATTGGTGATTGATATCTCTTAATGTCAATAGTATCAATTCTCCAGTTAAAAGACAACTCTGTACTTTATGCAAAAATGGGTCAAGATAAAAATAAAGAAATTAATGACTTTATAGATTAACAGAGTGGATGAGAAAAAAAGGATTTTCTTCATCAAGAAAACATGCCTTAGCATCAAGGATAGACATTACCTCAGTGTAAAGAATTGACAAAGGATATTTTTAAAAAATGAATCTAAGAAGCAAGCTGACACCAGCTTTAATATCTAATAAAATAGACTTTAAACCAAAACTAATAGAAAGAGACAGGGAAGGACACAATATATTTATCAAAAAAAAAAAAACCCAACCAGGATAAAATTTAAATTCTTAACATCTATGTCCAAGACAGAAGAACACCCATGTTTGTAAAAGAAATACTACTACAGCCTAAGTCACATATTGACTCTCATGCACTGATAGTGGGAGACTTCAGTACCCCATTTCTACCAATGGACAAGTCATTCAGACAAAAATAAACAGAGAAACAATAAAGCTAATGGATATTATAAAACAAATGGACTTAACAGATATTTACAGCACATTTCACCCAAACACAAAAGAATATACTTTCTTCTCTACACTTTATGGAACATTCTTTAAAATTGTCCATAATACTCAGAAACAAAACAAATTTCAACAAATATGAGCAAATTGAAATAACTCTCAGAAATAAGAACACACATGGATAATATAAACAACAGAAACAGAAAATTTACAAACTCATAGAAACTGAACAACATTGTACCAAATGAAAAATGGGTCATGATAGAGATAAAGAAATTAATGACAATAGAATTCAATGAAACTGAATAGACACTATATCCAAACTTATGGAATACAATGAAAGCTATGCTAAGGTGCTAAGAGGAAAGGTCAGAACATGAAGTGCTTAACCAAAAAAAAAAAAAATGGAGAAATCTCATACAAGCAACTTAACACACCTGAAGACTCTATAGCAAGAAGAAGTAATCACACACAAAAAAAGAGTAGTAGGCAAGAAATAATCAAATAGATGCTGGAATCAATAAAAAAGAAACAAAGAGAACAATACAAAGAATCAACTACGTAAAGAGTTGTTTCTTTCAGAAAAACCAACAAGATAGACAAACTCTCATCAACATTAAATAAAAGGTGAAGACAGATTACTCAAATTAGCAAAGTCAGAAACAAAAGGGAGACTTAACAATAGACACAAAGGAAATCCATAGAATTACAAGGACATACTTTAAAAATCTGTACTCCACCAAATTCGAAAATATAAAATAATTGGATAACTTTCTTGATAGATAACACCTACCAAAGTTAAATCAAGATTAGATAAACAATTTACACAGACCTCTAACTCCTGGTGAAATAGAAGCAGTCATTAAGAGTCTCCTAACAAGAAGAACAACAACAACAGTTCAAGGCCATATTCTTTTCCCTCAGAATTCTACCAGATTTTCAAAGAAGAGTTAACGCCAATACTCCTCAAATGAGTCTACAAACTGGAAACAGAAAGAACATTGCCCAATTCATTTTTTATGATCTCTCAGTTAACCAGATGCTCAAACCATATAAAGATTCAACAAAGAATTGTAGAACAAATTCCCTTATGAACATAAATGCAAAAGTATTCAATAAAAATACTTGAAAATCAAACCCAAAAATACATCAAAATTATCATCCACCATGATCAAGTAGGTTTCCTCACAGAGATGCAGGGATGATTCAATAATTGAAAAATCAGTAAATGTAATCCATGATAGAAACAAACTGAAAGAAATAAAATGACATGATTATCTCATCATATACAGAAAAGGCCTTTGACACCCTTTCATGATAGAAGTACTGCAGAGATTGGGGATACAAGAGCCATAATTAAACATAATAAAGGTAATTTGTAGCAAACCAATAGACAACATGAAATTAAATGGAGAAGGGTTCAAAGCAATTCCACTGGATCAGAAACAAGACTGCCTACTTCATATCTACTCAATATACTACTTAAAGATTTAGCTAAAGCAATAAGAAAACTGACAGAGACCAAGAGTATAAAAAATTAGAAAGAAACACATCAAAGTATTGTTATTTGCAGATGATATATTAGTGTAAATAAGTGCCCCTTTAAAAATCCACCAAGAAAATCTCACAGCTGATAAACACTTTCATCAAAGTGCCTGGATTCAAAATTAACTAAAAAAAATAGTAGCACTCCTATATGCAAATGATAAACATACTGAAAGAAAAATCAGGGAAGTAATGCCTTTCATAATAGCCTCAAACAATATAAAATATCTTGGGATAACTGTAGCCAAGCAAGTGAAAAAAATGTGATAAATCTTTGAGTCTTTGAAGAAAGAAATTGAAGAAGATATCAAAGAAGAAAAGATCTCTTATGCCCATGGACCCAAAGGACTAATATAGTACAGACGGCCATCCTACTAAAAGCTATCTACAGAGTCAGTGCAATCCCCATCATACTCCCAACATGATTCTTTACAGAGCTCAAAAGGACAATGCACAGATTCATGTGGAACAACAAAACAAAACAAGGGTAGATAAACCAATCTGGACAATAAACAACAACGTCATCAACAACAAAACTGCTGGAAGTATCACTATCCCTGATTTCAAGTTGTACTATAGAGTTATAGTAATAAAAATTGCATGATATTGGCATAAATATAGACATGTTGAACGAAGGAATCAAGCCATAAATTTAAACACATATTGACACCTGACTTTGGACAAAGAAACTAGAAATGCACACTGGAAAAAAATCTTCAACAAATAGTGCTGGTCTAACTATATGTCTGCAAGTAGAAGAATGCAAATGCATCCATATTTATCACCCTGCACAAAACTCAGGTCCAATGGATCAAAGAGCACAACATAAAACCAGATATTCTGAACCTGACAGAAGAGAAAGCTGGGAATAGCCTCAAATGCATTGGCACAGTAGACAACTTTCTGAACAGAACACAGGTAACAGAGGCACCAAGATCAATAAGTTTTTAATGGGATCTCAGAAAACTGAAAAGCTCCTGTAAGGCAAAGGACATTGTCAATCAAAACAGCAGTCTACAGAATGGGAAAATATATTTACCAAGTCCATATCCTTACAGGACTAATATCCAAAATATATAAAGAACTCAAATAATTAGGTATCAAACCCCCAAACAATTCAATGAAAAATGGGGTAAGATCTAAATAAAGAATTCTCAATAGAGGACTCTCAAATGGCTGAGAAACACTTAAAGAAATGTTAGCCATTAGGAAAGTTCAAATCAAAACCATTTTGAGATTCCATCTTATGCCTGTCCGATGGCTATGATCAATGTACTGACTGGTTTTGTGTGTCAACTTGACACATGCTGGAGTTATCACAGAGAAAGGAGCTTCAGGTGAGGAAATGCATCCAAGAAATCCATCTGTAAGGCATTTTCTCAATTAGTGATCAAGGGGGAAGGCCCCTTGTGGGTGGAACCATCTCTAGGCTGGTAGTCTTGGTTTCTATAAGAGAGCAGGCGGGGAAAGCCAGGAGAAACATCCCTCCATGGCCTCTGCATCAGCTCCTGGATCTTGACCTGCTTGTGTTCCAGTCCTTACCTCCTTTGGTGATGAACAGCTGTGTGGAACTGTAAGCTGAATAAACCCTTTCCCCCCCAACTTGCTTCTTGGTCATGATGTTTGTGCAGGAATAGAAACCCTAAGACAATCAATAACACACGTGAAGGTCATGCTTTGGAAGATGTGGAGGAAGGGGAACACCCTTCCATTGTTTGCATACTTGTATTCACACTGTGGAAATCATACTTCTGTTGAGTGTGTGTGTGTGTGTGTGTGTGTGTATATATATATATATATATATGTGTGTGTGTGTGTGTGTGTGTGTGTGTGTGTTATATACACACACATATATATACATACATATATATGTATGTATGTATGTATGTATGTGTGTATATATATATATACACTGTGGAAATCAATACTTTGGCTTCTCCGAAAATTGGGAATCAATCTACCTCAAGGTCCAGATATACCACTCTTGGGTGTATACTAAGGATGCTTCATTCTATCACAAAAATGCTTGTTCAATCAAATGTATTCTTTATTCATAATAGCCAGGAACTAATATGTACACAATGGAGTATTACTCAGCTGTTAAAAATATTACATCACGAAATGGATATGACTAAAATTTCCTTAGGGGTGATGCATGGACAGAAAAATAGAATAGGTTTTATGGTAGACTGGGGCTGTTGGGGACAGGAGCAAGAGGGTTCAGGTAAAGGACATAGGATGAAGGTACAGAATACAGTTAGAATTGGGGGCATATGGTTGCTGGTCTGAAAACCTAGTACAGTGGAAACTTCCTGGGACCTATGAAGGTGATCCAAATGAGGAATCCTAGTAATGGGGGAAATGTAGTATTGACTCTCCATCTCTTATAGCAAGGTAAGTCTTCCAGTGGCAGGTCTGGATTGCATTTTGATGACTTGTTGGCCAAGACGACACCATGGAAATCCCCAAACAAACCAGGTATAATAAAATACAGGTTTCCTCTCTACAAACTGGCATTGGGGCCCCATGAGCAAAAACAACATCCATATACTTCATGGGGCAATCAAGCTGATGACTATCTAGAGCCTTCAGCCCTACTGTCTAGTCTATTTAGTACAAGAATGTACTCTGTAAGCAAAAGAAAGAGAAATATGTAAATCAACACAGCCATAAAACTTTTGACCTACAATCTATCCTGCCTGAAGAAATAGGCTAGGGCAATGTTGGCACAGAATTTGTGGGAGTGGCCAACCAATGTCTGGTTTGGCTTATGGATTACTCCACAAGAAGGAACCCATACCCATCACTTCTGGGGTAATCAAGAACCAGAGACTAGATAGCACAGAAACCTAAGAAAAACCAAAAACACTACTGGTCAAAGAAAAAAAGTATCAGTAAAATGCTAATGACTCCTAATTATACTCTGCTATACTGACTATTGGAGAACCCATTCTTATACAAACTCAACACATTCTCCCTTTTTACTTTTCATTCATTCCACGTGCCTATGCTCATCCTATTCATCTTTTTAGATGTTTCTTTATGTTAAAGCAGTATCACATTATGCAGATTCTGGAAAAACAAGCAAGCACACAACCAGACCTTTGCTAATTTCCAAATGGAGAAAAGAAACCATGCTCCATTGCCTGGACTTGAAAGTTCTCTGTATTCCAAACTTGCCTCTTTGTAGCTTTGTTTCTCATCCAGCTACTGCCCTCAAACAGTTTACACACATCCGTGCTCACACACACTCACTCACACACACACACACACACACACACACACACACAGAGAGAGAGAGAGAGAGAGAGAGAGAGAGAGAGAGAGAGAGAGCATCTGCTTTGAACGTCAGCACTCCCAAGCAATGGCGTCTCCTACTTCCTTTGCCTGGAATAAGTCACCCAGCAATCTCCTCCAAGATGACTTCTGTCACATAAGGCCAAGTTCAGATTTCATACTTGAGATGATCCAGGCCATTCCCTCCCTAGGCCTCTTTCCCTTTCCTCCTGCATGTCCTTTGTCTCTCAGGCAGAGTCATTTATTACCCGAGTGTAACTTTAGGTTGGTTTGTTTGTTTTGTGACACACAAGGATGCTCTTTCCGGAGAAGAATGTCAAGCAGAATGTCAAGTTTCTCAAGAACAAAGCCCATGATTTCTCCATTATATTTAAAATGACCTAGAGGTATGTGTCTTTAGTGATTCCTGAAAGGTCACAATAAATATTTTTTAATTAACCAAGTTCTTAAGTGCTGTGTTTTCAAGCACACTGGGAAGTGCTCACGAAAGTATAACACTTCAAATAATTTATGTGAGTAGGAAAAAAAGAAATAGAGTTATATTTGAGTTGATCACTGTAGAAACCACACTAACGAGTTTACCTCTTGCTCACCTTGCCATCTTGCAAGGCCTCTTCTTCCAACTGAGCGATTTACATAGACTGTTTAAAAACATTGTCCAAACCCAGACCTTGCTTGCTTCGCTAGCAGAAACAAAAGTGTGTGTGCCCCAGCTCCCCTTTGTAAATAATCGCACTTGTCTCTGAAGTTGGAGAAGTTCAAGGTGGCTCTTCACATTGTGAAACTGACTGCTTCTGTTTCATATGCAGCAGGCTTGGGAGAGCAGGCAGAAGAAAGGCAGTGCGGTTTGGGATTTGGTGAGCAGACAGGATAATAGGAAAGATTGATATGGCTTCATAGAAGAGTTATTTTTAAGTACAGAGAATACCTATCCCCCTGCTGAAAGGGCCTTTAGAAAATATTACCAAGACAGAAAAGCTGTGGGGGCCATTCCCACCACCTGGGATCGCCACTCTGGTCTGCAGGCTGCTGCTGCCACCTGCTGCAAGCAGACAGCCATGGAGGGGCTGCCACTCGGTTCTCGCCTCTTCAGAACACCGGATGCTTTCAGCTCATATGCCACGGGCGTCAGAAAAAAAGCCTTCTCTAAGAGTCTAGAGGGATCCCAAGGGAAAACTGGTTAAATCTGATGGGTTCAGGCCACAGAGATTCCCGAGTATCAGAATCACGAACAGATAAAACAGATCGGACCAGCAGCCACCTAGAAGAGCCTGTAATAAACCACCCTAGCAAGAGGCAGGTATTCTGTTAAAAGTGAACCGCCAGCTATGAAAATCACACTCTCTTGTTTTAATAAGGCATTCTCTTGCTCTCTCGCCCCCCCTCTCTCTTTTTAAAAAATGTTTCCTCATTTTAATGCAATAAGAGTCTAAGTACTCCAAGTAAGAATTCAGTAAATTTGGGTTTTTATTGGATTTTTATGACAGATGTAGTAAGAGATGACTAGTTCCTCTCTAAGTATATAATCTGTCTTCATTTAAGAGGGACACAAAGTCTCAGATCAGAATCGTTCTAACACACGCCCTGGCAAGTTTTATTAAGTTAGAGCACTTCCTTACCAGAATTCCAAGCTGGGAGGAAGAAAGGTACCCTGAGCAGTTACATCACTTCCTGTCCACCCTTCAAGTATCTGAACTGCTGACCCTCCCTGGAAAAATCATCAGGACCACCTGACTTAACCTACCCACTGATACCCTGTAGAGTTAGTTCTGTATGGTTTTTGGCTTAGCCAGATAAAGCTCTTAGATGTCCACCTAAAAAGGCCCCTGGCTATGAGAGTGAGCAGTTTCCCCATTTGGTCTCCAACCTGACAAGGACTAGGGGTAGGGAAGAACCCCTCATGTCTCCCTTCCATAGAAATGCGAATCTACCTACAGGAAACTAAACAATGGATTCAGTTGGATTGCTGACGTTACTCCCTCTTACCCTTCAGGGTTTATTAAAATCAAATATGGTAACCATTGTTCTTTCACCCTGGGGCTATTCAGGAAAGGAAATATATCTTATGATTGGACTGAAAAGCTATTACGAGAGGTAGCAAGCTCGTGTTTGCTAAATGACTTTGTGTTCTTGAAAGAAAATGCCTAAAAAGAGCACAGGGACCGCTCTGCACGATTTCCTTTGTTTCGATTTTAGAAGCAGCTTGACTGACACAGAGACTGAAGGAGAGAATCTTGGGATATGGAACCGTCTTCTAAAGGTGAGACAGGCGCAAGGTTTCAGAGAACAGTTTCTACATTGTTCTTGTGAAGGTTATACTCAGCCCTGAACCACACTACTTTCCTGTCTGCATTTCATTTCCTGGGGACTTGCCAAGTGATCAACAGCCCCAGCCCTGTGGTAGAGTTGAGGTTTTTGAGCACGAATAGGGTGGTTAGAGTTTGCTTAGCTAGAGACAGCAACTGCCTCCTGTGATCACTACAGAAATGCTGGCGTGAGCTCTTCGGGAGACAATGGGGAGAAATTGGACATACTGTGTTGTTTACGCCATCATCCAAATACAGTTTTTCAGGGGTAAGACTTCTGCTAACGCTGGTCTTTTCAGATGGCTGCTTTAGGACCCTTTGCTCCTTTGAAATGCTTCAAGACTGCTGCAGGAGTCGATCACTAACGAACACACTGCTGCTAAGGTTGTCAGTTAGCTACTTAAGTGGCAGCTACGGGAAAGATGCTAGAGTCGATACAGGGTTCCTAATGAGTCCTAAACCTAAGAAGGGAACAAAGGGTTAGTGCCATTGCTCTGGCCTCTCTTTACCATTTCTCCTCTTCAAAGAGTCTTGAGTTATGGAGAAATTGTGTGTATTAGAGAGAAAAATGTTCCTGGATCACAAAGACAATTGCAGAAAATTAAGACACCCTACAGTCATGTCCATGGTCAGAAAGCTTTGTTCAGCTTTTAATCCTCTCTCAAGCATTTCTTCTCAAGTTAACAAGTGTCTCTCCTCCCTAATACTAATGTCATTAGGGATTGGATTTATGTTAAGTCTAACTCATTCACATACAAGGAGTACCTTACAAAGCCAAGTGGAGTCCTTTATGACCATGTAAAAGAGAACCTAAAAGGCCCATTTCAAAATGGAAGGAGAAAAACAGTTCTGAACAACACTGTACAAGATTAGTGCTGAGAGTCTGAGTTTCTAAAGAATGAGCTGTGTGTGGCTGTGAAGATCGTAAGAGTTTCTGAATCAAAGGCGAATTGGAACTGGTGGTCTAGATAGGCTCAGAGGCATGTTATTGAAGGATCCCTCCCGGGAGTTACCTTCACATGTGTAACCTCTGTCTACACAAACTTTGTCCCTCCACAAACGTATAACAATTTCTATCCATCAAGTGCCTTTGTTTCTTCTTAGGAGTTTGTCATCTTTTTATTCATCCCGTTTGTGAGCTCTGGGGGACTTGCCCCGATAATGTACTACTTCTGTAATGGTAAATTCTAAAAGGGGATCTGAAGCATTTCTGAAGACATATCAAAGGCTCAGTGCTGAACAAATTTTGAGTGGTCTGTACCATGCAGTCAGGTTGCTGATGGGAGAGCGAATCTTTTATATCTAGCGTTTCATGAGATGGGTAGAGACGTTACCCTAGGGAACTTCTACCTGAGGCATCTGCTCCTTTCTCCTTGGGAGATGTAACTACATGGAGATGACAGTTCCTTCATCCTCAGAGAGAATGTCAAGTTTCTTATTCTACTCAGCTGGACTGAATGTAGGAAGTCGTTTGGAATCATGACGTTAATGTTAAAGGAAAACTACAGATGTGACTAATTGTGAAGAGAATTCACTTGCTCTTAAGGGAGAGCATCACTGAATGCTCTATTTCATTTCTCACTGCTTTTCTTTCCTTTTCTGATAAGAGAGTGTAACAATATTATCTTAGGAAGCATGAAGATTAAAAAGATAACACACGTAAAAGCCTCTGGTAAACACATAGTATTTTAAAATAAAAGTCACTTTATTATAAAGAACTTGCAAATAAATAAAGATCTAAAAGAAAACTATTGTACTTAGACTAGTTATTATAGATGTTGATGCAGAAAGGTTAACAATATTCGTGTGTATTAACAACGTCATGCTGTTTGCTGGGGCACTTCTGGTTTTAAACAGACTTACATTATGGAAATGAAGAGAGAGTTCAACAATTAAGAGCACTGGCTACTTTTATAGAGTTTGGTTCCCAGTACCCACATCTGGCAATTCATACCTAGTTGTTACTCCAGTTCCTGAAGGATCTGTGGGCATTCGTATTCATATTCGCATGCAGACAGATAGTCATTGGTAAAAACATAATATAATTCAAAGACACTTAATTTTATCCATAGTCCAAGACCTTCAGTTACATTTTGGACAGACCAACACACAGAAATATGCATGTGTCACTAGTTTCCTCTATTTATCTTACAACACACACACACACACACACACACACACACAGAGAGAGAGAGAGAGAGAGAGAGAGAGAGAGAGAGAGAGAGAGAGAGAGAGAGAGAGAGAGAGAGAGAAACAACCTAGAGGGCTCTCCAGGGGAATGGCGCAAACTGATTATTCACATCTTTCCTTTCCAGGAGAATGGGAAGAGCTATTCAATGCTGGAGATATCGTGTATGCTTTACCTGGTTCTGATGTCAACCTGACCTGCCAAACAAAGGAGGAAGACTTCTTGGTACAGATGCAGTGGTCCAGGGTCACAGACAAGACTGACATGATTGCTGTTTATCATCCCCAATATGGCTTCCACTGTAGGCACGGTCACGCCTGTGACTCACAAGTGGCTGCCCTGAAAACTCCAAAGGGTGTAACAAATTGGACTCTGTACTTAAGGAATATCTCTTCCACCCTCAGCGGAAAGTATGAGTGCAGCTTTACTCTGTATCCAGAAGGCATCAAGACTATAGTCTACAACCTCATTGTGGAACCCTGTGAGTAGAACCTTCCCAAGGAAGGGCTTCTCGGCTTTCATGTACCTGTCATTCATTAGGAAATGCATGAAGACAGCAACCATGTTCTACATTTGGTGTTAAACACACAAAAACTTAGCAGAAAGAAACACTGTCTGATAAGGAAAGTAGATCGGATAATGCTACAGATAAATGTAAAGTCGTAAGAGTGGTGAGTGCTCATAACAAGAACTACAATAGTTGAGAGCATAGCAGGGGAGTCCGGGGAAATGGTTATTAAGAAAGGAACCCCTAAATTGAAGAATGAGGAATGAGTAGTCATTACTGCCATTTAGAAGAAGTAGGGTTTGTGAGTGACCTAGAAATGGGTAGGGACAGCCATGGGAAATGTTTTGCAAAGTTGAAGAAAATGGGAATATGTAAGTAGGGGAACAGTAGAGACACAGTGAGGACGAGATCATGCCAGACTTTGTTGGCTATGGTCAAGGCTATGACTTCTTGGCAAGGAAAAGATGATGGGAACAGATTAGATCAATTTCGGCTGTCCAGAAGAAATGCAATGGCAGTCTGGTAGATATGAAAGGGAACATATACATTTTACATACTGAGGATAAAATACACATGACTTGATCATAGAGTACAGGTAGGACATCCTTGAGTGAAGAAAGAAGACACTTAGAAGGCAACCTTGGACTTCTGCTATGCATACCTGCATAGTGGTGCCAGTAGCTGGGATACAAGATTTGTATGAAGGAAGTAGAGTGACTTATTGAGTGAATTTACAAGTATGAATGTGGATATTTACTAAAGGGCAGGGAAGTGGGCCATCGAAGCTCTTGAGCATTCAGGAGCATTCAGACCATTCAGGTTTCAAGGGCCTGCAGTCATGATGGAGCCCTGAGTTTAAGCTCTATGCTCATTCTTTGTAGAAATGAAGTTGACTTCGGGCCTGCCTTATAAGTTCTCTGAACCTGTTTTGGAAATTATCCTGATAATATCTGTTCTACATGACCCACTTCTATGGCAAAATGATTTCTATTCCTACTAATGGGAACAGATAACAAGAAAAACCAGCAAATGGAAAGTGCATGGGCAAGTGAATGTTTGAAACCCAGAGGGGAAATAGCCTGCTAATATGATAAAAGGTCAACAAAAACTAGCTCAGGAAAGGCTTGCTGCAGGAGGCAAGGGGCTGCCCTGATACACAGCAGGCACGGATTTCTCAACTCCTCTCCATAGCTAACTCTTGCAGCTCCGAGACAACAATGTTCAGATAATCTCAGGGTAAGGCAGAATTCCATCAAATGGAGCAAAGGACAACTTCAGATCAGTTGACAATGGCATAGATGTAGTGTGGCTAAAATAGAGTAAGACCTTTTGAAAGCTACACTTAATTACAGGTACTTTGGATTCAGGTAGTCAGCAGTGAATTGGATATGCCACTTACTATAGACATCATTCAGTCCCACTATACAATCATTTCAGGTTTCTAAGCTTTTGGTTTCTTACATAACAAATGTAAATTACTATAGTCCTTCCTTCATGGGTGCCATTATCTTGATGATTAAATAAGGTCGAAAAGCACTTTAACTACAGTTTCTATTAAAAGGTACGAGTTTGGCTATAGAAATGGCTTAGCAGTTAAAAACATTTGTTTTTCTTGCAGAGGACCTACATTCAATTCCCAGCATCCGTATGATGGCTTATAGCTAGCTATAACTCTAGTTCTGGAGGACCTGATGCTTTCTTCTGACCTCCTCAGGCACCAGGCACACATATGTATGTGCAGGCAAACATTCATACACATAAAAATAATAAATAAATAAATAAATAAATAAATAAATAAATAATATTCAAAATAAGGTAGGAGTTTTACAAATGGCTGGTGTTTATAGTAGTAGTAGTTGTCGTCATAGTAATAGTAATACAGGAAGTAACTTTATTTTTCAATTTTTATTAAAAAGATTTAAATTTTTCTTTGTAGAGTAGTCTAATTTGGAATCCAATGAGATATTGTCAGACATTAATACAAGTATACCTTGACTTTGGATTTAGGACATAGTTTTGGTATATTGTGTCAACCCCAATAAATTATGCTATCACAACTCTGAGGATCTGATCAATACTCCATTGAGAAGTGGCCACATGGTTACATGTGCCATCCCTGCACCTAAAAGACTACCAGTATCCATCTTCTGGACAACTAGGGTATATGCTATAACAGAGACAATATATTATGGTTCCAATGAAGGCAAGAACAGAAAAAAGGTATTATTAAGAAGTAAGTGACATTGACTTTAATAAAAGAGAGAGCAATACACGGTATTTAAGCTTGTAAGCACTGAAACTGGAAATAGATAGGGAATCAGAGCCATGTTGATGTTTCCTGTGGATAGAAAATTTCCAGTCTTCTTTCTGAGCTTTTGCTGTTGATCCTCCAGATCAGATGGGAAACAACAGTGTTAAAGACAGACTGTGAGTACTGAGTATCCAGTACAAATGTATGACAATTTATTAAAAAATAAAAATCAAAGAAGAGAAGAAGCAAAATAGATACAAAAACTGAGGCTTAAAGTGGTGCTGAGGAGTTATTAAAAGAGTAGAGGAAGTGCCTGTTCTCCGATGGCGTGAACGAGTCCCACCCAATGACATTGGATACCCATTGTATCAAGTTCCCTGTTGAGCTTCTGCAAGACATCAGTGTTTCTAAGCCGGATGAGTGAGCAAGCCACACATGTTAAAAACGTATGAAGAATATGCACAAGTGTAAACTGAAGCGATACAGGAAGAGACTAGGAGGCTCGGAGGTGTACCTCTTCCTGTTTCCTTTCTGTTGTCGTCAGAGTCATTCTTCCTTGTCATTTACAAAACCAGACGTGTCTAAATCCTGTTCTTGCATCCCCTGAGGGCTCAATGAAGAAAGGCAGCTAGCTGATCCCTTTTCATCATATTTTGTCCCTGTGTGTCTTAGTATGTGCAGAAGCTGTGGATATAAATGGAAACAGGATGAATAATTGATTTGGTATTTGCTTTATTTTCACTTCAATTTAATATGTTTCTTCCTGAGTTAGTCTTTGATTTATAATAATCTAAATTTCAGAAATGTGTGTGCTCATTGGTCTAGTTCTTCAGATAGTGCTTTTTAACATATGAAAAAATGTAGTTATTAGAATGAATTATAAGTGTACAGCACAGTTTAATTTCCCAATGTGCGATCAAAGCCCAGAGGTTGTTCACGTTGCCAGATACAAGAGTGGCAGAGAAAGTAGATGAAGATGTAGCACTAATACACACAGTAGAAATAGGTAAGTTGGTATTGTGGCTCAGTGGGAGGCACTGAGCTCCATCACCAGCGTCACAAGGAAAAGCAGATTGATGATAGCAATGGATAGGAATGTTCTAACCTTGGAAACAAAGCAATGAACAATTGTAGTTCCTTTCACAAGAGCAAACCAGTCAACATTGCAGCATGCATGGGGAGAGCTGGGCAAGGTCCCCCTCTTAGCTCAGAAGTTGCTGACCGTCGATGGCTTCTACGGCAGGAAGAGTCAGTTTTCTTTAAGATTCTGGGCCTTGGTGAATTAGCTTCTTTTTGTTCCAGAGCTTTCAGGTGTGCCGTTAAGCTGCTAGTGTATGCTCTCTCCAGTTTCTTTTTGGAGGCACTTAGGGCTATGAGTTTTCCTCTTAGCACTGCTTTCATTGTGTCCCATAGATTTGGGTAGGTTGTACCTTCATTTTCATTGAATTCTAAAAAGTCTCTGCTTTCTTTCTTTATTTCTTCCTTGACCAAGGTGTCATTGAGTATAGAGTATTGTTCAGTTTCCATGTGTATGTGGGCTTTCTGTTGTTTTTGTTGCTATTGAAGACCACTCTTACTCCATAGTGATCTGATAGGAGGCATGGGATTAGTTCGATCTTCTTGTATTTCATCCTAAGTGAGTTAACCCAATCACAAAAGAATACACATGAAATGCAATCACTGATAAGTGGATACTAATGAGCCCAGAAGCTCTGAATACTCAAGGCACAATTAGCAAGTCAAAAGATTCCCAAAAAGAAGGAAGGAGCGGACCCTGGTCCTGAAAAGATTGGATCCAGTTTTGTAGGAGAGTACCAGGACAGAGAAATGGTGTGTGTGTGGGGGGTTGATTGGGGAATAGGCACGGGGGGGGGGGTGCCGCGGAAGGGGTGGGAAGAGGACTTATGGGACATATGGTGAGGGGGAAACTGGGAAAGGAGAAAGCCTTTGGAATGTAAACAAAGAATATAGAATAAATAATAAAAAGAAAAAAATTTTTAAAAAAGATTCTGGGCCTTGATACAAAGGTGATGCTTCAGTGAATGGTCCCACACCTATGTGTAGATATGAGCAGCACAAATTGAACCCTTAGTTAGAGAAATAATTTTGAGGAGGGCACAAATGTGAGAAAGGCAGTGGGAGGTGGAGGAGGGAGGTACAAGACATGAAAATAGTGAAGACACTATGTTGTTATGTGTCTATAAAATTTGCAAGAATACTTTAAAATTTTTAAATATTAACAGATATTGTTACATTAATATTAACAAATCATTAATAAAATACTATTGAAAAATAAATGAGCACATAGAAGTTTCAGGACTCTAAGGAGAGAAGGATCCTAAAAGGGTAGAAATGTGAGCAGCCACTAAACAGTGGCAACCTGTGAAAACTTGCTAGCCAAGAGCTACAGCATCGTGAATTCTAAGTTTATCCCCATCTTCCTTTTAAAATATAAAACTGCCAATAAAAGAAGAAACTTCAATATTGATATGCTAAGTCATACCTATGTGGTGAAGCTCTCTGTGGATTAATTTGTCATTTAACCTGAATACTGACCTTCATCAATATCTTGTGTGCAGTCTTTGTCCAGCACATAGCATAGATTATATTGCTGAGTACAAGGGACTCTGGGTTAGATGTGGTAATGTGGGATGCAGACAAGATGCCCTGTCCTGCAGCATCTCCATGCCCAGTAGAAGGAACCGATATCAATTGAATATTAAACAGCAACAGGGAGTTCTGGTGCAGGGAGGAAGTAGGCACTGGTGCATGAAAGTTGTCCTGGGGGAATTCAGGAAAGGTTTCCTAGAGGTCTCCCATCCTTTGGAGCAGTTATTAACTAAGAGATGGAGGACCAAGAAATTATCATTAGCAAACAGGCTATGTGGTTCAGGGACGGCATCAACCATGGGATTCTAAAAGGAATTCAGACCAGAGCAAAAAAGAATGCAGTTAAAGCAACTGGAAGCAAGGCTCGTGAACAAGATTGGCGTAGTCGAGAGCCATAGAAACCAATCAAAATGGTTTTCTTTAACACTTTTCATTTTGCATTTCAAATATGGGGGCTCCTTTCATTTGTTTGTGTTTTGTTTGCTTTGACTAAGGTCTAGGGAATGAATTGAGAAAGGATAGTGTGAGTTCAACTGAGTTAGAAAGTGATATAGGACCAGAAATGGAGAGCAGATGGTAACTCTGAGTAGAGTGGCAAAGAGCTGGATGGAGATCGCTGTTCAGACCATGGCCATGTTTAAGTAGATCATCCATAATATCTGGTGATACATCGCATATGTGACCATTGAAAGTCAAAGCACTGCCAACCATGACACTTTGATTTTCAGAATGTGCGACTCACTCACTGTGTGTTAGGGGACACTGTAATCTGACCAGATTGTTCAGAGATCATTCGAGTACTATTTCGTGTGTTTGATGTAGGCAGGAAGTTGAGAGCGATGACATGTACACAGCTGGCTATGCCGCCCCTCAGCTAGCACAGAAGCCTAAGTTAAGATACCATTTTAGTACATTTTCTGAGCAGAGGGGACAACTGAATTTCTAGGTGTAAAAGAAGAAGTCTAGGTAGAGAAATCAAGTGAGCAAAGCCCTGTGGTGCTTCAGCCCGAAGCACAGAGATGAGTGGAGAGATATGTCTCCACAGGACAGCGAAGAGTAGATAAAAAAGACAAACAAGAGTGAGAAGAAAGAACCAGGTCAGAGAAGCCTAGAAAGATAATTGCATAAAAGCAGCAGCCATCAATCCTGACACTTCTGGGAAGGCAAATGGTTATTGGATTGTATTTAGGAGCATGAAAGGTATTGACCACTTGGCGGAAGCGTGTGTTGGTGGCATTATGAAACAGAAAAGGAACCGGATGGAAGAAAGATCAGGGAGTGGGGGGACAGGGGAGTGGGAGTGGGAGACAGGGCTCTGGGGACAGCAGGTATTGATGGAGCTTCTAGCTACTGATCCATAGAAACAGAAAGAGTGGGAATATTTGGACAAAGTTTTGTGTTGATGTTGTGGTGTAGGTGGTTTTTAATAATTCAAGGTACCTTACTATACTCCAGAGCCAGTGGGCAGGATATACTTAAAAAGAATTAACTGTATCAGAGTTTGTAAGAAAATCTACAATGATTTCTAAGAAGATAGGGGGTACATAGATCCACAATAGATAGTAAATATATTTAGAAATAGAGAATGTTTTTATAACGATTGTAACAGCAAACATTAATTACAGAGTTATGTTTCATTGTGACATTTTATACACACATATAATATATTCTGGTTATATTCACCCACATTGCCCTCTCTTGTCTCCCTCCCCCTCCTGCTAGCAGCCGTTTCTTCCCAACTATTCTGCTTTCTACCATCATGTCTTAAAAAACAAAATACGCTTTTAAAGGTATACTGGTTGGGAAACAAGGTGACTGCTTTTCAGTTCCAGGACTCCTGTTTTCCAGCAATGTTGCCCAATATTTTTACATTTTCTCTCCTCTAAGCTATTCCTCCACAAACTCTAAGAAGGTCAAAATAAGGTCAACACAGACACATCCACCTAGACAATAGTCATATAATTCTTTCTTTTTTTAAGATTTATTTATTTTATTTTATGTATATGAGTATATAAGTACATAAGTACTCATATACATGAGTATAAGTACTCATAAGTACATGAGTTGTGAGCCATCATGCGGTTGCTGGGAATTTAAATTCAGGACCTCTGCTCACTCTGGTTGGACCTGCTCGCTCCAGCCTAAAGATTTATTTATATCTGGTGGTCTTCAGACACACCAGAAGAGGGCATAAGATCTCTTTATGGATGGTTGTGAGCCACCATGTGGTTGCTGGGATTTGAACTCAGGACCTTTGGAAGAGCAGTCAGTGCTCTTAACCACTTAGCCATCTCTCCAGCCCCATATAATTCTTAATGTCAAAAGAAAGTAGCATATAAAATAGGTAAAGTCTAGAAGCCAAAAACAAACAAGAAAAAACTCATTCCTTATAGAGCACCAATAAAACAATCAAAACTGCTTCTCATGGGAAACACCAGGGGTCAGAAGATTTGTCCAAAGTCCACCAAGGAGTTCTACCTCTACTGAAATTATCCATTCAATGTATAAGAACCAAAATAATCCATCATAAGCATATTTGTCCTCTTGAACGCTAGAGTTTGAAGATAGCCTCCTTAAATTACATTGGCCAGGCACTGGGGATGGGTAAAGTCACTAGAGTTGGGTTCTCATGCTAGCAACACTCATAAGACATCTAGGCTACCTTCTCCAATGTTCTCTACCCAGAGATGTGCTTTCTCAGTCAGTCTAGAATATGTAGACTCTTTGCATCAGTCCTCAAGATTCCTGTTCCCAGGTAGTCTACACTAAAATACTGTACTCATCATTAGCCCAATACCACAGTCTGTCCAGTGAAGATAAAATCTACTCTCTCATAGTTCTTGATGTGGTAAAGCTAAAAACCAAGTCCCCAGTGTGTGGCATTAGCTCTGGGTAGGAGAAAAATTGCTGAATTTTGCAGGTGGCTCTATGCTGGTAAAATATTTATCCATGACCAAAAGGACAGGTGAGAGAATGAAGTGAGAAGAGTGTTGTCACTGTTTTGAATGTTACTACTGTTTTGATGGGGGCAATAAAAGTATTACAAGAAAATATGCTTTTTAATTTAATGTTAATGCTCAGGAGAATGGAATAGCTATATTTAGCATTTTTGCCCAGTTTTGCATTTGTCTTTTACTTTCCTTACACACCTCTTTTTCCCCTATAAGATACGCCAATTTCTCCTTCCTACCTATTTATTTGCTAGACCTCTATTTTATGCCCACTAGACCTCTCTTAAGAATCCACTGCCTTGCCGGGCAGTGGTGGCACACGCCTTTAATCCCAGCACTTGGGAGGCAGAGACAGGTGGATTCCTGTGTTCGAGACCAGCCTGGTCTACAGAGTGAGTTCCAGGACAGTCAAGGCTACACAGGGAAACCCTGTCTCAAAAAAAAAAAAAAAAAAAAAAAAAAAAAAAAAAAAAAACCAACCCCCCCAAAAAAAAACAAGAATCCACTGCCTTATAAGGATTATTACTGAATAATCAGCACTGTGAGCCTTTCTGTAGTCATTTTTATTTTACAAATTTACAAATTATGGATTTTAGTCATTTTTATTTTACAAATTTACAAATTATGGATTTTAGCATTTGTGATATGCATGTATACCATATTGTTTGAATATCTTACTTTAAAATTATTTTTCTAAATAGTTTTCTCATTTGATTTGTAAAGTTTCTCTCAGTGCATTAGCTCTTGTGTGTACATAGCTTCAGCTTTGTCCTAAGTCCGTCTCATTCCCAGAGTGATTTTTGAAACTGATTTTCTGCCTTGCATCGCCTATCTCTCACAAGTCATCTTCTCTTCAGTTAATTCATTTATCAGCCTTTCCCGTTTTTCTACAGTTTATATTGTCTTTTTTTTCTTTCACTTCGTTTTGAATAATGAAGCTGTAGCTCTTATTTCTGCATGGACATGATGGCACTCTGCTTTTACTGTTACATTAACAGTATTTTATCCTCTGGCCATTTTCTCACTGTAGCTTAACAGCTCATTCTACCACAATTGTTCTTCTGCTGCTTGAGTGTGTTGTTATCCTTACCACCGAAGTCCGACTGGCTCGCTCCTCTGTTGCCTTTGCTGTGTCCAGAGCCAGTCTGTTCTCTTCAAGGTATCGCACAGTATGCAGTGGGACTGTTGGAATGGGCTTCCTTTCCTTTTATCTCCCACTTTTATCTGAATTTCCTCTTTGATTTCTCACAGTGGATACATCTCACTTCATCTGACTTCTTCTCCTAAGAGTTTCTCCATAGCCCTGAGGACTTTTCACGGGCCCCCTGTCTGTCACAGGATGGGGGACCTTTACTGTTCCCCAAGAAGAAACTGGCATTCTGTGGCCTGTATCTCCCCTTCACTCTCTCCGCTGCTGTTCTCAGATTAGCCAGCCTGTCT
Organism: Apodemus agrarius; assembly: GCA_964023405.1. Classification (NCBI taxonomy): domain Eukaryota; kingdom Metazoa; phylum Chordata; class Mammalia; order Rodentia; family Muridae; genus Apodemus; species Apodemus agrarius. Next base: position 53,709,798 of record OZ030018.1, read on the forward strand.
GTGCGGCGATTCCCCCATGGGGGAGCAGATTTCTCTGTTCTAAAGCCCATAGGGAACATAATCCGTTTTCCTTTTTTCTTTTTGGACAGTTGCTATTACCTGGTCTAGTAGTTTGTTCCCATCTGTGTCGTTTAATGTTCTTGGAGATGTTTTCTAGGTGATTTTAATTTACTTTCTCTGTTCTTCAAAGTTATACTTTAAAAAGTTATGTATGGCCATACATTAAATCAAACTTCAAGAGCAAAGCTACATGTTATGATATACTGCAGTAATCCTCATTCTTGAAGTAGGAGGATTGTGATGAATTTGAAGCCAGCTTGGGTTATCTTGAAGTGCTAAGCCAGTCAGTGATATATAAAAAGATCAAAAAGCCAAATAATAGATCTACTACTACTACTGCTACTACTAATAATAATAATAATAATAACTAACTTTTAGTTACATACATTAAAATATTATTAGTATATGAATTTATTTTTCTATCATCATAAGTGATAATAACTAAATTACTATCTGTTTAAGCAAAAGAAATTTAAAGGTGTTTTTAAATAAAATTAAAAAGTAGTAATAGTGGTATGAAATGTTTAAATTTTATATGGTGATATACATATAACTTGAATTGAAAATATTATGGTAATTAAGTTTCTTTATCAGCAGTGGACAAAGATCTTCTAAAAATCTATGGGTTTGGAGTAATGTACCAGATCCTCAGTATCTGTGGGCTCCGTAACTACAGCTTCAGATGAGGCATATTTGGAAACAAATCGCCTGTATACGTAACAAGTACACTTTCTTTGACCTAGAGGTAAAAACCATAGCAGACCTATTTGCATGTCATTTATGTTATATCTATTGTAAGTTATCTAGGGTATGCTTGGCTCATATGGCATTTGAATGCCTAAGAATTTTCTCCTGAGACCAAAGCCCTGCCGAGTGAAGTGATAAAAAAAAATTTCTAGAACAGTAAAAGTATACCATTAAACACTAGTCAGGACCCATGGGGTGTACTTCATGAGGACTGTACGGCATGCTGTGGGCTTTGGGAGGTAATGCTTTGTGAATGTAGGTTCAGTCATTATGACAGATGCCCTACTTTTGTGCAAGATGCTGATAGCATAAGCCATGTATGTAGAGGAGAGAGCTATCTGTACATGGAGGTTGTCAGGATTTTCTGCTCAATTTTGTTATGAACCTAAAGCAGCTGTGGAAAAAAAATCTGATACATTTAAAATACAATTAGAAACTAGGTTATAAGACTTCATATTATTTTCTAATTGAGGACATGTAACCTCAAGATGGATGGACTGACTTGGGGTTAAAGCAGAAGAGTATGTCAAATTCTGAGCTGGGTTGTTAAATAATTTCTCCGTGAGTTTTCAGTGATGAGTAATTGCCCAGGCTTCCCCGGGCTCACTTTTGCCATTTAAACAACAAGGACTACAGTGGGGTTCTGCCTTTTTTACTTCATAGGTGTCTTGAAGATGGATGAAGCTCTATTCTAAACTCTTTTTTTGTCTCTTTGATAAAATGTACTTTGTATGCCGAGATCCATGAATCTTCCACCTTGTGTTTTGTTCCAGATACACAAGATGAACGCAACCATACAATAGAAAGAGAGACAAATCAGACTCTGGAAATACCATGCTTTCAAAATGCCTCCTCAGAAATTTCACCTAGGTTCACCTTTTCATGGTTGGTGGTAAGCGTTGCCCTTTTCAGTGAATAACTGTAATGATCTTTAAATATTAATGAGGTGAAATGAATAGCAAGTAATAATAGAGAAGTACTTGATGAGACTCAGGCATTATGCCAGTGGCTCGGGGAGGAAGTAAAGGGCATTGGGGTGTCTTCTAACCAGGCAAGCAGCAACGTATGCAGTGGGACTCAGAAATCCACTCCTAGAGGTGGATTTCTATTTCAAATTATAAACCTGACCATGACTACAGAAAGAACAGGTGTGCCCCAGAGAGGAACCACTTAAAGAAGCCACTGATCACAGATATTTGTTTTACAAATAACATTTATAGAGATGTAGACCCCATTTCACAGAACCTGCATTGCCACAATCCTGCATTGCTCTAATCAAGATATGCAAACCCAATTCAGTTCTTAAAAAGATACAAGTGGAAGAGCAGGAGAGATAGCTCAGCAGAGGGCACTAAAAGACACACAAGGAACTCAGCCCACCCCTTGTCTTCTGACCCACATAAGTAGCTACACTCACATACAGAAACACACACACACACACACACACACACACACACGCACAAACCAAATGTCTTGTTTAAAAACACATCTGTGTACACTGAAACTAATAGAGGAGAAAGTGGGGATGAGCCTCGAATATATAGGCACAGGGGAAAATTTCCTGAACAGAACACCAATGGCTTATGCTCTAAGAACAAGAATCAACAAATGGGACCTCATAACATTGCAAAGCTGTAAGGCAAAGGACACCGTCAATAGGACAAAACAGCAACCAACAGATTGGGAAAAGATTACCAATCCCATACCCAATATAGGGCTAATATCCAATATATACAAAGAACTCAAGAAGTTGGACTCCAGAGACCTAAATAACCCTATTAGAAAATAGGGTACAGAGCTAAACAAAGAATTTTCAAGTGAGGAATACCAAATGTCCGAGAAGCACCTAAAGAAATGTTCAACACCCTTAGTCATCAGGAAAATGCAAATCAAAACAACCCTGAGATTCTACCTCACACCAGTCAGAATGGCTAGACAGCAGATGCTGGTGAAGATGTGGAGAAAGAGGAACATTTCCTCCATCGCTGGTAGGATTGAAAGCTGGTACAACCACTCTGGAAATTAGTTCCTCAGAAAATTGGATATATTACTACCTGAGGACCCAACTATACCACTCCTGGACATATACTCAGAGGATTCCCCAGCATGTAATAAGGACACATGCTCCACTATGTTCATAGCAGCTGTATTTATAACAGCCAGAAGCTGGAAAGAACCCAGATGTCCCTTAGCAGATGAATGGATACAGAAAATGTGGTACAATTACACAATGAAGTACTACTCACCTATTGAAAACAATCAGTTCATTAAATTCTTAGGCAAATGGATGAAACTAGAAAATATCTTCTTGGGTGATGTATCCCAATCACAAAAGAACACACATGGTATGCACTCACTGATAAGTAGATACTAGCCCAGAATTTCAGCATACCTAAGATAGAATTCACAAACAATATGAAACTCAAGAGGAAGGAAGACTAAAGTGTAGGTGCTTCAGTCCTTCTTAGAAAGGGGAACAAAATACTCACGGGAGCAAATACAGAGAAAAGGTGTGGGGCAGAGACTGAAAGAAAGGCCATGGCAAGATTGCCCCACCTGGGGATCCATCTCATATATAGTCACCAAACCCAGACACTACTGTAGATGCCAAGAAGTCCTTGCTGACAGGAGCCTGATATAGTTGTCTCCCGAGAGACTCTGCCAGAGCCTGACAAATACAGAGGCAGATGCTCACAGTAAACCACTGGACTGAGCGAAGGGTCCCCAGTGGAGGAGTTAAAGAAAGGACTAAAGGAGCTGAAGGGGTTTGCATTCCCATAGGAAGAACAACAATATCAAACAAACAGACACCCCTCCCAAAGCTCCCAGGAACAAAACCACCAACCAAAGAGTGCACACGGAGGGACTCATGGCTCCAGATGCATATGTAGCAGAGGATGGCTTTGTTGGGTATCAATGGGAGGAGAGGCCCTTTGCCCTGTGAAGGCTGGATGCACCAGTGTAGAGGAACGTGAGGGTGGGGAGTCAGGAGTGGGTGGGGGAGCACCCTCATAGAAGCAGGATGGGGTAGGGAATAGGGAATTTCCAGGAGGAAAACTGGGAAAGGGGATAACATTTGAAATGTGAATAAATAAAGTAGTCAATAAAAAATGTGAACCAAAAACCAAACCACATATGTGTATGGAAAAAACAGGCTTCAGAGAGGCTAGTCACTATTCAGCTCTCTTATTAAGGCACTGAGGCTACAGGCATAGAGAAACCATGACCTTTAGAAACCACTACAAGTAGCCACAATAGTGACTTTTTAAAGTTTCCTTTATGTATTTCGTTGGGGGTTGTGTGAAGCTAGAGGACAACTTTCAGGAGTCAGTCCTCTTCTTCCATCTTGTAGCCCAGGGACAGAACTCTGGCCACTTTTCACCATCGTCATCTTCGTTTTAAATGGGTGGTCAAGGAGAGATGAGATGGCTCAGTGGTTAAGAGCACTGACTGCTCTTCCAGAGGTCCTGAGTTCAATTCCCAGGAACCACACTATGGCTCACAACCATCCGTAATGAGATCTGACGCCCTCTTTGGGTATGTCTGAAGATAGCTCATAAATGAAATAAATAATTCTAAATGGGTGGTCACTACATTCGTGCTGTTTGGTTACTTAATGAAAGCCAGCTCATTATGTGTCAGAGACTAAATAACTTCTAGGTCGCTTTTATCTAGTAGTGTCCTCCAAGGGACCTTGGAAGGTGGTATGAACTTTTTCTGCAGATCCCATCCATACATTTAGAACAAATGAGGGCTAGGGAGGTGCACACTACCTAGAGCAGGAGGCTAAGTCTAAACCATCCACAGACCCTCAGGCCAGACTGTCATTTTTAAAGAGCAGATGGTAATAATGACAAATTAAGAGAGATCCCTTTGAAAGACTCCTTCCTTGAAAGGGAATATTGGGTTGGCAATATGCTGATTAAATTCCCACTGTGCACTCTCCTTTTAAATGTCAAAATCTGTTTGCATCATTGACTTATAGCCATGCCCTAACTACTGATGGCTCTGGGATTGACTAAGTCTGGTGTGAAAGCATCTAATGTCCCTACACTAAGAAATAGAAGAAGCTTCCCCAGTCATCATTGCTGAATGTCTTCAGAGGTCACAGGGATTCTTACAAACAGGAAATAATGCGGCTTTAAGTAAAAGGGTGAGGAGCAGACTTGATGCTGATAAGCTCAGCGGGGGGGGGGGGGCAGGAAACCTGCTGTGCTGAGCCTAGACACTCTGAGGAGCTGCAAAGAAAGGCCTCCTGCCCTGAGTGTTTCATTAAACCCTAAGAACCGGGTTCTGCAGACAAAAGTTAGCCAAGTCCCCAGAAAATAAAAGTCATGCTGTTGTGCATGTGGAATTCTAAAATCTAATTAACTCAGCTGTAAACCACATGGGGAAAGTTATTATTAGGATTCTCAATATCACTGGAGAATGTATTTGCTATGTGCACACGGTCTCACGGTCAGCTGTGGAAAGCTGTGGATCAGATCCTTTGCTTTGGGGGAGTTCTATTTCCGGACTGGACTACACTGAAGTCAACAGGCATCAGACACAGTGCATCAAACATTCAGTTGTCACAAGACAATTCAGTTAAGTAGGAAAGAACAAGTCAACATGTGAGCCTCTATCTGAACAGTGTAGTGATACATAAGAAATCAAGGACTACGTGGGTGTGGTTGGGATATGGGTGGGTAAATAAATGGCAAATGCTAATTTTGTTACTTAATTCCTAGGACACAAAGCAGCATCAGGGAAATCCTTCAGGCTTATTCTAAATACATTCTAATATTCTGTTTTCATTACAAACTATCATCCTGTGATTTCCCACAGTATAAATTTTACTTCAATCCAATAAACAGATGTGAATCTGATTTGAGCACTAGATCCTACAGGGATACAAACTATATTAGACATATTTTCTATCATGTCATATGTTTTTAATAAAATGTAAAAAAAGAAAAAAACAAACCAGCAGTATTCAGGGAAAACAATTTATCAGATAAATCCAGAAAAGCTTTTTGAAAAGTTATGTTGAACCACATAATAGAAGACAATTAATAGCAAACGACAGACACATGCTATAACAAGGCCCTGGTAATCATACATACAAGTTAGCAGTATACACTGGAGACTATCTTAGGGAAATATTTGATCCCACAGTCAATGAACTAAACAGAGATCCTTTACCAGTGCTTAGAAACTCACAGTGGCTTGTGGTTGCCTGCATAAGACTTGTAGAAGACCAAGGAAGTCAGCATTCTGGTAAGAAATAGAAGGTGCTCAGAATCCTATACCTCTAGCTGAAGAGCTTGGGATGGCTAAAAGCTTCTCTGTGAATGGAAGTTGGTTCTCTTTAAGGGTATGACTCCTGGTATCTTTACACTGATCCAGTGATAGCCCCATACCTGGTAGTCCACGAACAGCACAAATTGGACTCAATGGATTATTTTTTAAAAACACAGAGGGATGCAGAGTTAGGGTGTGAAGAGGTGAGGGTGGGTCTGGGTGCATTTAGTTAGAGGAGTTGTGGTGAATATGATCAAAATACTTGTATAAAATATATTTCAAAATCAGTAAAAACAGAAAGAGGACTGTCTAAATACTTATAAATACACCCACAGATTAGTACAGCTTTCCCCTCTCAGTAGAGAAGCTTCTTTCTACCATAGAGACACACAACTGGCACCAATTATAGATGACTATGAAGTGCTCAGTCATAAATGGAACATCTTTCTCATACCAACTCCTCACAAGGCTCTGGGAGCATTATGCAATAAGGGCAGAAAGACTGTTGTAAAAGCCAGAGAATTATAAAGACTTCTACGGGATAGTGTCTTCTGCCCGTGATATGACAGGGCCATTGCACCCACAAAATCACAAGAGCTGTGGGTGCCTGTCCAAGACTTCCTTGAGATCAAGCCAGTTAACATTCTGCATGGATAGAAAATGAGTTAGTGAGGTCCCACCCCCAAGTGAACAGTTATTGGCAGTTGATGACTTCTGGGAGAGGGCGAATGGGTTTTCTTCGGGAATGTGGTCCTGATTGTTTTCCCATGCTCTAAAGGACATTAAAGGACATCCCTACACCATGTCAGCACTAGACTTCATGAGTTATAAAGAAGAAGTATAAGGAAGGAGGAGACGGTGAAGCAGAAGGAGGAGGAGGAAGAGAAGAGGGTGGAGGAGGAAGAGGAGGAGGAGAAGGGGAAGAAGGGTATGGGTAAGGGAAAGGAGAAGGAAGGAGAAGGAGAAGAAGAAGAAGAGGAGGAGGAGGAGGAAGAGGAGGAGGAGAAGGAGAAGGAGAAGGAGAAGAAGAAAAGAAGAAGAAGAAGAAGAAGAAGAAGAAGAAGAAGAAGAAGAAGAAGAAGAAGAAGAAGAAGAAGAAAAGTAGAAGAAGGAAGAGGAGAAGGTGAAGAAGGTGGAGGAGAAGGAGGAAGAGAAGAAGGAGGAGAAGGAGGAGAGGAAAGAGGAGGAGAAGGTAGAGGAGAAGGAGGGGAAGCAGAAGCAGCAGAAAAACAGAAACGGAAGCAGCAAAAATAGAAGCAGAACAAAGAAAGAGAAGAATAAAAGGAGCAGGAGAAAGAGGTAAAAGAGGAAGACATGAGGATGGAGGGAGGGAGAGGAGACAATGGATCTGATAGGTGGGACATGGATAGATATAATCAAAATACACCTGTACATATATGAAATTCTCAAAGAATAAATAAAATGTTAAAAGAGTTCAAATTTTTCTAGCTCAAATCATGAAGGGGGAACAGGACATTTAATATTGTTTAAAAGTTTCATCATATTTTTCTTTAGTTTTTTTTCACTGTTTTCTAATTATGGAAGAAGCAATGGTTTCAAATGCACATACAAAATCTTGTGATTTAGAAAACAACATCTTCCCTCTTATCTGGTAGCAGCTGATCATCCCGGATATCAAAATACAAAGTACCTTCAAACCAAGTATAGTATTGCATGTCTTTAGTCCCAGCACTCAGGAAGCAGAGGCAGACAGATCTATTATGAGTTCAAGGCCAGCCTGACCTACCAAGCAAGTTTCAGGACAAACATCCAGAGCTACAAGGGGTTAACAGCTAATGGTGGTTAGAAATATACTCATCCTTGCTCCTGAAAATAGATGTAAGGAGTGTTGCAAGCAGCCTGTTTTGACAGTGCTGGTGGGTTTGACTGTGCTGTCAGGGTGGCGAGTACGTGGAGAAAATGTGAAGATGTGAAGTAGACTGGAGATAGAGAAGCAGGAATCAATACGGCCAGCAATGACTGTGAAAGAGCTCAGAGCACACAGCCCCTGCCGAGTGATCTGCTCAACAAAGCCAGTGCTCACTCAGAGCTGGCTCTAGGCATCTGAAGCCAGCCGGAGACAAGACAGAACCACGAAATGTAACAGCACCAATGTCCCTCTGCAGATGGAGGGATCCTGATCCCACTACAAAAACTGACAAGCATCAACTGACAAATTTTAGCATTAATTGCAAATGAAAAGGGTACATAGCAGCGATTTTCCATGATTCAATATGACCTATCTAGTCTCCACCACACAAATTTTGTTACCAATTTGTACATAATTTAAATACATATTCATGTCCTTTCTTGGAGACTTGGATTTTTTGTAAACTTATTTCTTGTGAAGTATTCATCCCAAATAGACTAAAAGCAGATAAAGCTAAGCTAGCCCTCTACCTCTTGTAAGGTTTTATTTAGGAAAGTCACTAACAGCGTGGGCTTTGAGAGAAACTGGTATGTTCAAGTCCTTACTGGCTGTGCAACTTAAGGGTTAAATTTAGGGTGAGATATGGAAGACACACATTCAGGAAAACAGCACAAGTCAGCAATCAATATAAATATTTTAATACATCATTTTAAAAGTATAGACAGAAAACCCATGGTGAACAAACTACCAAACTTTTAAATAAAGTCCCACAGTTGATTATTTCTATGAGGCCTCATTAAATTTATATTACTGGAGGAATAGTACGATCCAAGCCACCTGTGGTTCTTGAGTCTTTGAGGTCATCATGGAACCTGGTGGCGGGTTGGCAGAGGCGGAGTAAACAGAGCCACAGGTGGCTTTATAACTGTCTTAGTCCGCTGCGTGTTACTATCACAGAACACCTGGGACTGGGGAGTTGATGAAGAACAGAGACTTATTTTCTCCCAATTCTGAAAGGCAAGAAATCTAAAACTCAAGGTGCATGGTTTAGGGACTGGACCCTCTGCTTCAAAGGCGGATGTGCAAGTGTTGTCCTACAGACGATGACTTCTGTGCCTCTACGTGACAGAAGAGGAAGAGAAGAGGACAGGGAATCTACTCCCACAAACACCATCTTGTTTATTGGCTTGCTTTGGGTGCGGGCTTTTTTGTTTGGCTGCTTGTTCGGGTAGTCGGCTGCAGTTTTGGTAGTGTTGGCAGTGAGCTATGTTCCAATCACAAGTCCCTTCGATGGCTCATTCATGTGGGAATGGATTTCATAGGCCAAGTCCCTCCATCTGGGCAGCACTTTCAACACTGTGACTGGGGAAGAAGCTTTAGAGGTACAGGAACAAAACCATATAAACCATAGCAATAATCCTCCAACTTTTCCATTTATATGAGTATAACATAAATGTTCATAAAAATCACAGAGTGTTTGTGGGTAGAACTAGGGAAGAGTGAACTTAGCGACCACCTATTAAGTGTGTGGACTATATAGCTAGTTAGATATAGATTGCATGTTAAAACATTTTAAAGGTTCATCAAGATGTAAACCCATAAAGTTTTTGAACAATTTAATAACATTTTTAAAGGTAGACATTTTTTTTCTCTGAAGAACAGAAAGAGAAAACAAAGTAGAAATAAAGGCTCTGTGTGTGGTTCCTTGTCAGGCTGCCTACTGATCAGGTCAACTGAGATCATTTATATTAAATAGGAGTTGAAATGTGTTCAGTGTTACAGGTCACTACAGAGGGCTCGGTGTTACAGAAGGCCCTTTCAATGAGCATCCTGCTCTGATTCCTGCAGCCTGCAGTCTGTATAAAGGCTTTCTGGAATTTGTCCTAAATTTCTCATTCTAGATACGCCCAAAGTTTTATATATTTTTAAATTATTTAGTGGTTCAGATTTGTTCTGTATGTATAGCCCTGAGGCATGATTTTCCTTGAGTCTGAGCATCACTGCTTTAAAATCCTTTGACTTAAGTATCTTATTCTGCGTGGCTGTGGGAAAGTTAATGTTAATTTACTGAAGACTGCAGTATGGGGTATAAAATAGGCTTGGATAAGCTTTGCAGTGCTTAGAACTTAGAGTGCACTAAACAGATTGAAACACACCAAGTGATTATCTAGTAGCAAATGGTCAGCCTAAAAACAAAGATACAAATAAATTCTGTCGAATGAGCAGAGTATATGTATGTATTTTGAATATATATAATACATAATATATAATATAAAAATTATATAATATACTACAAAATATATATGTAATATATAATGCTTTAATATATGATATATGATATATATGTAATATGAGCATATATGTGTGTAACAAAAATAAAAATAGAGGTCATGAATTGGAAATCACAAGGAAGGGCATATGGGAGGGCTTGTAGGGAGGAAAGAGAAGAGAAAAGTGATGTAATTATATTACAATTTCAAATAAAAAATAAATAGTTTAAAAGAAAAAAGCTGTAATAATGAGAACTTAACCTTTTAGATGCAGTCATAGCATGATGATAGACTCATAGAGAGCCCCTCACTCTCCTAGCTCTAGGGACTGGATGGCTTGTCTGAACTAGATCCGCTTCCCTTTTCGCTCTGGGATGGCAGCCACTCGCATGCAGGTTTTTGCCACTGGGAACTCTACAATCCCTCAGGATTTCCTTCTGTTACAGGCTTCAGGGCATATCACAGCTGAATTCCACCCTTTTTTTTTTTTTTTTTTTTTTTGGTTTGGTTTTTTTTTTTTTTTTTTAGTTATTTTTATTTTCTATATTCTATGTTTACATTTCAAAGGCTTTCCCCTTTACCAGTTCCCACCCACCATAGTTCCCATAGTTCTTCTCCCCCCCAACTATTCCCCAATCATTCCCCCTCCTCCCTCGGTTTCTTTATTAAACTGGATGCAATCTTTACATGCCCAGGGTCCTCTCCTTTCTTCTTCTTGGGAATCATTTGACTTGCTATTTGTGTCTTGAGTATTTAGTGCTTCTGGGCTCATTAATATCCACTTATCAGTGATTGCATTTCATGTGCATTCTTTTGTGATTGGGTTAGCTCACTCAGGATGATATTTTCCAGGTCTAACCATTTACCTACAAATTGCATGAATTCATTATTTTTAATTGCTGAGTAGTATTCCATTGTATAAATATACCACATTTTCTGTATCCATTCCTCCTTTGAGGGATATTTGGGCTCCTTCCAATTTCTGGCTATTATAAACAAGGCTGCTATAAACATAGTGGAGCATGTGTCTTTATTGCATGTAGGGGAATCCTCTGGGTATATGCCCCGGAGTGGTATGCCAGGGTCCTCTGGAAGTGCCATGCCCAATTTTCTGAGGAACCGCCAAACTGATTTCCAGAGTGGTTTTACCATTTTGCAATCCCACCAACAGTGGAGGAGTGTTCCTCTTTCTCCACATCCTCGCCAGCACTTGTTGTCTCTTGAGTTTTTAATCTTAGCCATTCTGACTGGTGTGAGGTGGAATCTCAGGGTTGTTTTGATTTGCATTTCCCTGATGACTAATGATGTTGAACATCTCTTAAGGTGTTTCTCGGCCATCCGAATTTCTTCTGGTGAAAATTCTTTGTTTAGCTCTGTGCCCCATTTTTTGATAGGGTTATTTGGTTCTTTGGGGTCTAACTTCTTGAGTTCTTTGTATATATTGGATATTAGCCCTCTGTCGGATGTGGGGTTGGTAAAGATCTTTTCCCACTTTGTTGGTTGCCGTTTTGTCCTTCGAACAGTGTCCTTTGCTTTGCAGAAACTTTGTAATTTTATGAGGTCCCATTTGTCGATTCTTGATCTTAGTGCGTACGCTATTGGTGTTCTGTTCAGGAACTTTTCCCCTGTGCCCAAGTCCTCCAGGGTCTTCCCAAGTTTCTTTTCTAACAGTTTCAGTGTGTCTGGTTTTATGTGGAGGTCCTTGATCCACTTGGAGTTGATCTTAGAGCAAAGAGATAAGAGTGGGTCAATTCGCATTCTTCTGCATGTTGACCTCCAGTTGAACCAGCACCATTTGTTGAAAAGGCTATCTTTATTCCATCGGATGGTTGTGGCTCCTTTATAAAAGATCAAGTGACCATAAGTCTGTGGGTTAATTTCAGGGTCTTCAATCCTGTTCCATTGATCTGTTTGCCTGTTGCTATACCAATACCATGCAGTTTTTAACACAATTGCTCTGTTGTACTGCTTGAAGTCAGGGATATTGATTCCCCCAGAAGTCCTTTTATTGTTGAGAATAGTTTTAGCTATCCTGGGTTTTTTGTTGCTCCAGATGAATTTGAGAATTGCTCTTTCTAGATCTATGAAGAATTGAGTTGGGATTTTGATGGGGATTGCATTGAATCTGTATATTGCTTTTGGCAAGATGGCCATTTTTACTATATTGATCCTGCCAATCCAGGAGCAAGAAATATTTTTCCATCTTCTGAGGTCTTCTTCGATTTCTTTCTTCAAGGACTTGAAATTCCTGTTGTACAGATCTTTCGCTTGTTTGGTTAGAGTTACGCCAAGATACTTTATGTTGTTTGTGGCTATTGTGAAGGGTGTTATTTCCCTAATTTCTTTCTCAGCCTGCTTGTCCTTTGAGTACAAGAAGGCCACTGACTTGCTTGAGTTAATTTTATAACCTGCCACTTTGCTGAAGTTGTTTATCAGCTGTAGAAGTTCTCTGGTGGAGTTTTTTGGGTCGCTTAGGTAAACTATCATATCGTCTGCAAATAATGATAGTTTCACTTCTTCCTTTCCAATTTGTATCCCTTTGACTTCCTTATGTTGTCTAATTGCTCTTGCTAGAACTTCAAGTACTATATTGAAAAGATATGGAGAGAGAGGGCAGCCTTGTCTAGTCCCTGATTTTAGTGGGAATGCTTCAAGTTTCTCTCCATTTATTTTGATGTTGGCTACTGGTTTGCTGTAGATTGCTTTTACTATGTTTAGGTATGGGCCTTGAATTCCTGCTCTTTCCAAGACTTTTAGCATGAAAGGATGCTGAATTTTGTCGAATGCTTTTTCAGCATCTAATGAGATGACCATGTGGTTTTTTTCTTTCAGTTTGTTTATGTAGTGGATTACATTGATGGATTTCCATATATTGAACCATCCCTGCATCCCTGGGATGAAGCCTACTTGATCATGGTGGATGATCGTTTTGATGTGCTCTTGGATTCGGTTAGCAAGAATTTTATTTAGTATTTTTGCATCTATATTCATCAGAGAAATTGGCCTGAAGTTCTCTTTCTTTGTTAGATCTTTTTGTGGTTTAGGTATTAGCGTAATTGTGGCTTCGAAGAATGAGTTGGGCAGTGTCCCTTCTGTCTCTATTTTGTGGAATAGTTTGGAGAGTATTGGTGTTAAGTCTTCTTTGAAGGTCTGGTAGAATTCTGCACTAAAACCATCTGGTCCCGTACTTTTTTTGGTTGGGAGGCTTTCTATAACCCCTTCTATTTCTTTAGGGGTTATGGGACTATTTAGCTGGTCTACTTGATGCTGATTTAATTTTGGTATTTGATATCTGTCTAGGAAATCGTCCATTTCCTCCAGATTCTCCAGTTGTTTTGAGTATAGACCTTTGTAGTAGGATCTGATGATCTTTTGAATTTCCTCAGTTTCTGTTGTTATGTCTCCCTTTTCATTTCTAATTTTGTTAATTTGTATACTGTCTCTGTGTCCTTTGGTTAGTCTGGCTAAGGGTTTATCTATCTTGTTGATTTTCTCAAAGAACCAGCTCCTGGTCTTGTTGATTCTTTGTATGGTTCTCTTTGTTTCTATTTGATTGATTTCAGCCCTGAGTTTGATGATTTCTTGTCTTCTACTCCTCCTGGGTGAATTAACTTGTTTTTCTTCCAGGGCTTTAAGGTGTGCCATTAAGCTGCTAGTGTATGCTCTCTCCAGTTTCTTTTTGGATGCACTTAGAGCTATGAGTTTTCCTCTTAGCACTGCTTTCATTGTGTCCCATAGATTTGGGTAGGTTGTACCTTCATTTTCATTGAATTCTAAAAAGTCTTTGATTTCTTTTTTTATTTCTTCCTTGACCAAGGTGTCATTGAGTAGAGTATTGTTCAGTTTCCATGTGTATGTGGGCTTTCTGTTGTTTTTGTTGCTATTGAAGACCACTCTTACTCCATGGTGATCTGATAAGAGGCATGGGATTAGCTCGATCTTCTTGTATTTGTTGACATCTGTCTTGTGACCGATTATATGGTCTATTTTGGAGAAGGTACCATGCGGTGCTGAGAAAAAGGTATATTCTTTAGCTTTAGGATGAAATGTTCTATATATATCTGTTAAATCCAATTGGTCCAGAGTTTCAATTAGTTTCACTGTGTCCCTGTTTAGTTTCTGCTTTCCTGATCGGTCCATTGAGGAGAGTGGGGTGTTGAAGTCACCCACAATTATTGTGTTAGGTGTAATGTGTGCTTTAAGCTTTAGTAAGGTTTCTTTTACGAAGGAGGGTGCCCTTGCATTTGGAGCATAGATGTTCAGTATTGAGAACTCTTCCTGGTGGATTTTCCCTTTGGCCAGCAAGAAGTGACCTTCTGAGTCTCTTTGGATGATTTTAGGTTGAAAGTCAATTTTATCTGATATTAGAATGGCTACTCCAGCTTGTTTCCTGAGACCATTTGCTTGTAAAATTGTCCTCCAGCCTTTTACTCTAAGGTAGTGTTTGTCTTTAACACTGAGATGTGTTTCCTGTATGCAGCAAAATGTAGGGTCCTGTTTCCGTATCCAGTCTGTTAATCTATGTCTTTTTATTGGGGAATTGAGTCCATTGACGTTAAGAGATATTAAGGAATAGTAATTATTACCTCCAGACATTTTTGAAATTATATTTATTTATCTTATTTATTTTTTATATTCGAGAGGTTATCTTCTTTTGGGTTTGATGAGAGGAGGTTTCTATCTTGCTTCTTCCCGGGTGTAGTTTCCGTCCTTGTCTTGGTGTTTTTCCCCCTATTATCCTTTGTAGGGCTGGATTTGTGGAGAGATATCTTACAAATTTGGTTTTGTCATGGAATACCTTGATGTCTCCATCAATGGCAATTGAGAGTTTTGCTGGGTAAAGTAGTTTTGGCTGAAGTTTGTGTTCTCTTAGAGTTTGCATGATATCTGCCCAGGATCTTCTAGCTTTCATGGTCTCAGGTGAGAAGTCTGGTGTTATTCTGATAGGTTTTCCTTTATATGTTACTTGGCCTTTTTCTCTTGCTGCCTTTAGTATTCTTTCTTTGTTTATTACATTTGGAGTTTTGATTATTATGTGACGGGATGTATTTCTGTTCTGGTCCAGTCTGTTTGGGGTTCTATAGGCTTCTTGTATATTCATGGGCATCTCTCTCCTTAGGTTGGGGAAGTTTTCTTCCATAATTTTATAGAAGATATTAGCTGGCCCTTTAACTTGTAAATCTTCACTCTCGTCTATACCTATAATCCTTAGGTTTGGTCTTCTCATAGTGTCTTGGATTTCCTGGATGTTTTGGGTTACCACCTTTTTGCATTTAGTATTTTCTTTGACTGTTGAATCAATGGTTCCTATGTTATCTTCGGCTTCTGAGATTCTGTCTTCTATCTCTTGTATTCTATTGTTGATACTTGCGTCTATGGCCCCTGATTTCTTCCCCAGGTTTTCTATCTCCAATGTTGTCTCCCTCTGTGATTTCTTAGTTGTTTCTACTTCTGTTTTTAGTATCTGGATGGATGTGCTCAGATCTTTCGCTTGCTTGATTGTGTTTTCATGTATTTCTTTAATAGATTTTTGTGCTTCCTCTTTCATAGCTTCTACTTGTTGGCCCACGTTCTTCTGTAGTTCTTTAAGTGACTTTTGTCTTTCTTCCTTATTGTCTTCTTCTCTTTGATCCATCTTCTCCTGCATTTCTTGAAGTGATTTTTGTATTTGCCTCGTAAAGGCTTCTAACTTTTGATCCATTTTCTCCTCTATTTCTTTACGAGATTTTTCTATGTGTTCAGCTACCAGCATCCTGACCAGTGATTTTATATCCAAGTCTTGTTTTTCTGGTGTTTTAGGGTATCCAGGGATTCCTGTTGTTGGAGAACTGGGTTCAGATGCTGTCATGTTGCCTTGATTTTTGTTAGTAACGTTCCTTCGTTTTCCTTTTGCCATCTGGTTATTTCTGGTTTTAGTTGGCCTTGTTGTCAGTGGCTGGTGTTTGAATCTCCTGTGAGGCTGGGCTCACCTGTTGTTTCTCTATTGGTGAATATGTGTGACTGCTGCTTTAAGGGATCATAAGCTGGCTGCCACCCATGCGATTGTAGCCCCTGTTGGAGTCTGTCTACCTGGGCTTCTCCAGCTGTGTCCTGGTTGCAAGAAACTCCAAGAGCCTAGCAGATCCCCCGTGAGGGTAGCCCTGGAAGGGGTGTTTACCTGGGCCTTTCCAGCTGTGTCCTGGTTGCAATATGGAGGCCCGCCGCTACACCGCTGGTCCAGGGGCCGGCGAGCTGGTTGCAGAAGCAGCCTTGGTGCTCACCAGAGGGCTCGGGGATATCTCACAGAGCCTAGGCAGGACTCCGCCTGCTTGGCTCCGAGACCCTAGCAGATACCCCCGTGAGTGTAGCCCTGGAAGGGGTGTTTACCTGGGCCTTTCCAGCTGTGTCCTGGTTGCAATATGGAGGCCCGCAGCTACACCGCTGGTCTAGGGGCCGGCGAGCTGGTTGCAGAACGCAGCTTAGGTGCTCACCAGAGGGCGGGGATGTCCCACAGAGCCTGGGCCTTTCCAGCTGTGTCCTGGTTGCGATATGGAGGCCCGCCGCTACACCGCTGGTCTAGGGGCCGGCTACACCGCTGGTCTAGGGGCTGGCGAGCTGGTTGCAGAACACAGCTTAGGTGCTCACCCGAGGGCGGGGATGTCCCACAGAGCCTGGGCCTTTCCAGCTGTGTCCTGGTTGCAATATGGAGGCCCGCCGCTACACCGCTGGTCCAGGGGCCGGCGAGCTGGTTGCAGAAGCAGCCTTGGTGCTCACCAGAGGGCTCGGGGATGTCCCACAGAGCCTAGGCGGGACTCCGCCTGCTTGGCTCCGAGACCCTAGCAGATACCCCCGTGAGTGTAGCCCTGGAAGGGGTGTTTACCTGGGCCTTTCCAGCTGTGTCCTGGTTGCAATATGGAGGCCCGCAGCTACACCGCTGGTCTAGGGGCCGGCGAGCTGGTTGCAGAACGCAGCTTAGGTGCTCACCAGAGGGCGGAGATGTCCCACAGAGCCTGGGCCCTTCCAGCTGTGTCCTGGTTGCAATATGGAGGCCCGCCGCTACACCGCTGGTCCAGGGGCCGGCGAGCTGGTTGCAGAAGCAGCCTTGGTGCTCCGAATTCCACCCTTAAAAAGCAATCTATCCTCTCCCTCTGCAACTGCCAAGTGCTAAGGAAATGCAAATAAAACAGAAACCTGCTGGACACGTTGGCGTGTGTGTGTGTATGTATATGTATACATATATATATATATATATATGTGTGTGTGTGTGTGTGTATACATATATATCTGAGTATATATATATATATATATATATATATATATATATGGTATCTTTATCAATGAAAGTATTAATTAGAGCAAGCCATACCCTGATATGAAGCAGTTTTTATCAGTCTCCATCTTGTGTCTCCCCTCTCCCTCTAACAACGTGACAGATGGAAATGTCCCAAATAGAAAACCACATGGCAAAACAAGCAAGAACACTTTAAAATCACTTTTACTAAATTTGTTCTTTAAGGATTTCACACACGTACCCGATGCCCTGTAGTTAACCCTCACCCACTGGACCCTTCTTACCTCCCTCCTACCAGCCCAGCGCTACCCTTCCACAAGATCCTTTCCCACACTCATGTCTTTTTGCTTTAGTTTGTGACACGCTAAGCTTAAGCACGCCATCTGTGTGACTTTTGGCTGGCTCATCAGCGGATACACAAATAAAGACGACAACTACTACCCTTCCATCAATCCATCAGTAGTCAGTAGTAGTTCAGCAGAGGGGGACAGGACCTCATGGGTCTCTTTTTGATTTGTGATTGACAGTTGAAAGGCCAAGAACATTTTTCTTTCATTTTTGAAATTATAACATAACTATGTAACTTGCCTCTTCCTGTTCCTCTCTCTGAGCCCCCCATATACTCCTCCTTGTTCTTTTTCAAATTTGTGGCCTCTTTTTTCTTTAATTGTTTTTCGTTTGTGAGCCTAACTTTTGTATGGCTGAGCCATCTCTCCAGCTCTCTTCTTATGTTAACTGATGTTACACGAATGTATGCTTGCTTTCAGGGCTAGCCATTTGGTATTGGATATCCAATTAGAATGCTCTTCCTTGGAGAAGACTGTTTTTCTCACTCTTGGAATTCCTTAGTTTCTCATAGTTCTTTATGTAATGAGGCATTGTGTTCTTCTTCCTCAACCACCCTGTCCTGCCTATTGTGTTGTCCTCATTCAGCTCATGGGTAGGCGATCATTGGTCCTTATACTCATAGATAAGTGTAGTCCTCACTTCTCCTGAAGGTAATTTCTCTTTGCAACAGACTGAGACAATTGTAGAAAACCACAGCCAATCAAAGTGCAGAGTTGTAGAGCATAATCCCAATGTCTACATCTACTAAAGACACCAGACCTAAGCCTCAGGGATCATTGTAGAATCAGGAACTGAAAGACTATAAGAGCCAAAGGATCAGAAAGTCAGTTGTGAGATTGTGTCTCTTCGTAATTAGAAACTACGCCCATTAAAGTCTCTCCAAGAACATTTTGAACTACAAAATCATTTAAAAAAAAAAAACCTGCTGCAAAAAGTACCTTGTGCTAAAGGCCCTGCAGGGGGAGCCAACTTCCTTAACTATTACCTTCAGCTCTGTGGTGTTGAGGGAAAAGACTTCTACTTCATTCTGTGGGTACTCAGGGCTCTCCTGTTTGCTCTTCTTCAAAAGGAAGATGAAGCCCGCGCTCCTTCGCCTGCTTTATGAAGCTGTAGAAGGGCCTAACTTGTTTCAGGGCAAAGGCTTAAGCAGGCTGGAGTTCTTTGCAAGAAATCTCAAAGTTTCATTGGTATATGACACTGATGACAAACTCAGCCAAATTTAGCCAGAGTTGGGGTTTATATAAGAAGTGCTATTTAGTAGATTGGAAACTTTTATATAATTACTCTAATAAATCTGCCTGTGCCAAATTCACTCACCAACCTCGATTCTCCTTCTACCCTGGATCTCTTTCTAAACTAGAGGTTCCAAGTCACAGCGAGTTGCTCTCATCATTTTATATCTTCTCCAATGCATTTCTCTTCACCCTTCTCCCATCAGTTTCTCCTATTGCCCCTGTGCATAATGACATATCTGGAAAGTTTAGAGTTAGACTGGTCATTCTCAGTCCTGACTCCCCGCTCGGTGAGGAAAATTGTTCTTCAATTCCAGATTAGAACCTGGGCTCAGACAGACTGACTGGGAATCTCTAGAGAGGAAATTTGTGCTGTGAGCAGAGCAGTGTCCAAGCATATAAATGAGAAGACTGAGTTAGACAGAGAGGTGATTTAACTAGTATCCAACCATGGTGATATTCAAGAGTCCTGTCCTCCCAAGGAAGCTGCTCAACACCATGGTGGTTAGAATAATCATTGTGACCACAAGGCCTGCCATGGAAATTCTGGGTAGGGGGAGAATAATATGGAGTATTCTTCATCAGCAGAAGATGGATATGAAATAGAGAAGTCAAGTTCTCAGAGTAAATGCCAGTGAATGAAAGTCACGTTAGTGCTTAAAGCCCACTTCTTAGGCGTTCCCTTCATGTACAAGACTCTGAAAATGTTACTTTCCTATGTCCTTTGCCCTGATGCCTCTACTTCATCCTTCTCCTGGTTCTGAAATTCTCAAAGAATTCTGAGAAGAGAAGATAATGTAGAAATACAAAATTGTTATAAAAGTCTAATAATCAAAACCCCAATAGTGTCCCCAACACATTTTTTTTATTTTTAATTTATTCTTCTCTCATACTTTACCACCCAACTGTAGTTTCCTCTCCTCCCAGTTGCCACCCGATCTATCAAAAGGGAGAAGAAGTAGATCCCCAGCATATCTTTAACAGTGAGATCTCAGAACTTCTTAAATGCGCACCAGGGTCTGCTATTAGCACTCTCCAGCCATGAGAGCAAGGCCTGTTTAGAATACATTTCCATTTGTGTCAAGAGAAGATGAGAGTGACATTTATTAAAGTATAAGCACAATAATACTTTCTCTAGTAGATTCAATCTCTCCCCATTTTAACTCTTGCTTAAAGTTCTTGTTGCTCTTCCAGAGGAACTGAATTCAGTTCCCAATATCCACATTGGGTTTCTCATACCGACTCTAATTCCTGTAAGTTCAATGCCATTTTGGGCTTCTATAAGCACCTGCCCTCATGTGTACCTACACACAGACACACATTCACACAATGTAAAACAGATAGTGTTAATGAAGCAGTCAGTTGAGGCGCATTGACACATTCTGAGTTCTGTAACTGAGGACCGTTTCTCTCTCCAGGAGAAAGATGGAAGAGAAGAAGTTCTCTTCACCCATGATCACCAAGTCAGCCATTCCACATCATTTAAAGGCAGAGTCCGGCTGGGAGCAGACTACAGACTCTACCTCTCCCCAGTCCAAATCCAAGATGACGGCAGGACATTCTCTTGTCGTCTGAGTGTCAGTCCTCTCAAAGTCTGGAAGTCATCCACCACAGTCAAGGTTTTTGGTAAGCAGTTCGCCCTATGATCTCTTTGCCATCCTTATGTCAATGCCTCTGGCCATGCTCGTCCCATGAGAGGAACCCTCACCCCCAACCTAGCCCCATCCTGAACAGCAGCCACACAGGGTAACCCCTGCAATTGTGTTTGCCTTAATTCCTATCATTCTTATTGAGGGCAGGGACAAAGGTGGAGGGCTGAAGAGTAATTATTCAGCTAATAGAATAAAGCCACCCAGAAAGCCACATATAGGTCAACTTCCCTGGTGGCCTCTACCTTGTTTGCAGGCGCAATGTTTCCCAAGGGGGCACTGGAAATCTCTTTTTTTTTTTTTATCATTTTTTTTTATTTTCTATATTCTTTGTTTACATTCCAAAGGCTTTCCCCTTTCCCAGGTACCCCCCACCATATGTCCCATAATTCCTCTCTTTAATTATAACTGCCAAAGTCTAATTGCTTGGCTGGCTAATTATCTGAGTTATTTTCTGGCGCAAAGTGTAATAAGGCCACGATGAGGAAAAGAAGTTGATAAATCCAGCCTGAGAACTTGCAGGAGGCACCACTGAAAGCCTGCCAGGGCCCACTGGGGTGAGAGGCCACCAGAGGCTTCTGACAGGGGAGCCTGCAGGCTCTCTGACCTGATCCTAGTGCCACTGCCCTGGGAAATCCACCAGGATCTCATACAGGATGCAGAGAACGCTCACTGCAGGGTGCCATCTGAAGAGAAAAAATATATAGGCATTCTATATTGTTCCCTGGTGCAAGAAAATATTACTAAACAGAAACCCCAGACTTTGGCTAGTTTTTCATTTTTGTGACCTTGACCTGCAGTTTTTAAAGTTCTTCTAAAGCAGGGCAAAGAGAAAAGCAGCCATGTGGATGAGCAAGCAATTGGTTTTGGTTGTTTTTTTTTTTTTTAATGAAGTAAATTAAGAGAAAATAAACTTTATACAATCTAAGGGCACAGGCTGCTAGATTTCTTCTCAATTTTCTAAATGACAGAGCAGACAAAGTAAAATAAACTATAAAAGCTATTTTTGTTGCTTTTGTTCATTGCATTGCTTTATGGCATTAGTGGTCAGAAAACCTGGTCAGTGGAAGAAAGTGCAAAGTAATTTACAAAGACAGAAACAGCTGGAGCAAGATTTGTTTCGTGAGGAGTCCTGTGCACAGAGCTTCTCTCCTGTGCCTCGTTCTCTCCTCACACACACACAGCCCTCCTCTCCTCCCCCTCCGCATTCCTTTTCTTTCCGCACCACCCTTCTCTCCTCTGTCTCCTCAGGGGATGGACTAGATAGTCATCCATCACCATCAGTTTCCCATGAAGACTTGAGAACAGGCGGCTCCTTGCTGTTGTTGGATCAATAACACTGTTGGTTCACTTCCAGGGTGTGACAGTCTTTGCACAAACATAAAACCGACTCATCTGGCCTTACTCTTGGCAAACCAATGAGGGCAGGCATCCAGGATGTGGGAAGAAATATGCATTTTAAGTCAGGCGAGATGCTTGTGCCACAACATGCTCTAATTGCCTCGTCAACATACAAACCATGGCTGCATGTCCTTACGGCCCCCAGACTTTTTCATACTGGCCCAGGAGATAGGGGACATAAATTCTGACTTCCCACGTTTAGCACATTCTCTGCTTCTACATCTCTCTGAACTTCTGCAGTTTTTTTAAACTCCTTTTTGGAGGGTGCTTAGAAATATGGAACTCAACTTTGCAATTAAATTTCAACTGCTTAATGAAGTTCTTTAATAAATGTACTGAGTTTATGGACATGCTATTAGCGGCAAAGTAGGTTTGGGTAAGATTTTGTTGTTCCTCTAATGGGTGTATCTATTTAGGTTGCATGTGTGGAAAACTGATTCAGGAGGATAGTAAGTTTGA